>CAUZXS010001205.1:12500-107500 GCA_963585895.1 Sepioteuthis lessoniana | reverse complement strand
TTTGAATTCAGAGTTTTCCTTCTCCTAGACTAGTTGCCTCACCGAGGTTGAAGAACCTAGTCTGTCCTACTATTTACCCATAGCTGGAGGGAGAATAATTGGATTCATACCTTTCCCAAGGGTATTAGTGCTATGTGAAATGCAATCAGTCTCGTCCAGGATTTGAACTCGAGTCGCCGTGTCCAATTCCTGCGACGATAACAATTACACCACGGGCTGATTTCATTTTACGAGCACTAATACGTTTGGGAAGAATATGAATAAAATTATTCTCTCTCCAGCTATGAGTAAATAGAACAGCTGACTCGGTTCTTCAGCAACCAATCTAGGAGAAGGAAACCTTTGAATTCTAATCTGTTAATCTCCACTTGAACTGACCTTGGTTCACGCCCTGCCCGTGCAGAGGAGAAAAATGGAGGCACCCGTTGTGTCTTGGTTTTTATCATAAGAAATAGACACGTAGACTCAAGTTCTAATGGAGGGGGGGTCCTCGTCGTGTAATGGTTAAAGCGATGGACTGCGGAATCGTTGTACGCGAGTTCGTACTCCAGTAGCGCTATAACGTTCACTTTCGGGCAAATACCCTTGGGAAAGGTATGAACCCCCATATCCTCCCAGCTATGGGATAAATAGTACCACTACTGTTCTTCTAGGAGAATAGCTTTGGCATTAAATAACCTACAAAGGTTGATATGCCGTTAAACAAATAAACCAAACCAAACCATCAAGTTCTAATCTTGAACTGGGCTGATTGCATTTCACATAGCACTGATACTCTTCGAAAATGTTTGAATCTAATTATTCTTTATAAAAACGTTTAGTATTGGTCGAATTTCATTTACACGATGTCAGTTTTAAAACCGAGGCGCGGTTTCGCAATGTATAATACGGCCTGAAGAAAAAGAGTATTTCTTTTTCATTTATGGAACTATTGTATCAACTTATGGTGACTGAGAACACTTATAAAAAATAACAAAAGTTGTACAAATATATATATATATATATATATATATATATATATATATATATATATATATATGTTCGCATCATAAAAAGGTAACTTTTTACTTGACGACGTTACATGGGCGAGATATCTGATATGAACTGTATGGACTTCATCAAGTTTTTTTATTTTGTTGTTATTTCTTTTGATTTGTTTACTCTATCGACTGGGGCTATAGAATACACCGACTGCATCTCTGCAGAGGGGTAAAACCCTCAACGGGTGTCCTGGTAGTCCCGTTGGTTGGGACTGTAGAATACACCGACTGCATCTCTGCAGCGGGGCAAGACTCCCCAACGAGTGTCCTGAATATGACACTAAATAATATGATGATCAGGTTCCAGTAATGCTGGAGCTTTGGGGAATGCTGAGCATCCCTTCACTGCTATCGCTCCCAAGTCAACTCCGGCCCAGAGTGGTATCGCCGGATAGGGTCCCATCTAAGGGTCAAATAGAACTAAACTGTGTACTTAGGCTAAACTGAAAATGTTGGAAACAGAACTACTTTGACAATTAAACTATGTACTTATGCTAAACTGAATCGTTTAAAATAGAACTGATTTGACATTTAACTGAACTGTTTTGATATTTAACTGTTTGTAAACAAAACTGTACTTATACAAAACGGATATGTTTGAAATTTAATTTGACGTTAGATAACCCGAAAAGGGTTGATACGCCATAAAACAAAACAACCAACCACCCAACTTTTGTTTTGTCTTTTCTATTCTATTTTTTTGGGGGGTCGTTGTACATTGGGCTTCAAATAGTCAAGAGTTAGTGGGAGAGTCGGAGGAAATTACTTCGAAAATGTTCACAAGTGAACATTTTGAAAAATAGGATACTGATTTGTCGTTCAAACCTGATATTTGTGATCTCTGTGCCTACAAAAATCACCCTTTTTATCAAATAACAGAGAAAGAGAGAAATAGAGAGTGAATGAGAAAGAGAGAGAGGGGGAGAGGAAAAAAGAGAGAGAGAAAGTAGTGCGAAAGTGAGAGAGAAAGAAAGAGAAAGTTTCTCTTTATTTCACTCTCTCACTTTCTCTCTCTCTCTTTTTCTCTCTTTCTTTCTATTCTTCTCATTTTCTCTCTTTCTCTTTCCCGCTTTCTCCCTTTCTCTTTCTCTCTCTCCCTTTTTTTCTCTATTTCTCTCTCTCTTCCTCTTTCTCGCTCTCCCTTCCTCTTATCTTTTGTCTTTTTCTGTCTTTGTCTCTTTCTCTTTCTCTCTGTCTCTTTCTCTTTTACTTTTTCACACACTCTCATTCTCTATCTCTCATTCTCATTTTCTTTCTTTCTCTCTCTTTCTCTCTCTGTCTGTCTCTCTCTCGAAGCCCAGTCGTTTGGTTTTAGAATAGGCTGATTGTATCACCATGAAGAGGTGTAAGAACCCCACCCAAGGAATGTCCTGAATTATGACATTAAATTGCATCTGATGGTGACGATTCAGTTCTGAATATCCTAGGTGTATGGAGGAACCCTTTCCTTACCACCATTCCTAGATTTACTCTGACCCGAAGTGGTTGTACCTGTTATGTCAAATATGTCAAATACATATGATTAGACACAATTCGAATTCGATTAAACCCTGTCCTCCTCCTCCACGGAGAAAACCTTAAGAAATAACAACCAAAAGATCTAAATATAAACGCACAATGTACACTATTCTCAAGATGGTCAAGTTCTAGTAATGCTGGACCTTTGGGGGATGCTGAGTACCTCTTCCTTGCCATCGCTCCCAGTTCCACTCTAGCCTAGACTGGTAGCACCTGATAGGGTCCTTTCTATAAGTTAAACAGAACAAAACGTTGTGCCAATGCTAAACAGAATTATTTGAAAAATAAAAGTTTTTGTATGTTAAACTAAATTGTTTGAAATAGAATTGTTTTCACAATTAACTGTGAATAAACAAAAAATATACTTATATTAAGCCGAATTGTTTGAAACTTTTATCAAAATGACTTAATTAGGCGTTAATTGACTCGAAAAGGGTTGATTCACCATAGCAGAAAACAACATACCCAAAACAGTCAACCAACTATTCCCAAAGCCTTAGAGGGGTTGAAATGCCGTTAAAATCTCTCTCTTTCTTTCTCTCTCTCTCTCTCGTGTGTGTGTGTGTGTGTGTGTGTGTGTGTGTGTGTGTGTGTGTGTGTGTGTGTGTGTGAAAATAACTTACCCGTCAATCAATCTATCAATCAATCAATCTCTTTCTGTCTGTTTGCCTGTCTCTTTGTCTCTCTCGATATATATATATATATATATATATACATATATATATATATATGTGTGTGTGTGTGTGTGTGTGTGTGTGTGTGTGTGTGTGTATGTGTGTGTGTGTGTATAATCGATCTATCTATCTATCTATCTAACTTCTCTCTCTCTCTCTCTCTCTATATATATATATATATATATATATATATATATATATATGTATGTATGTATGTATGTGTGTGTGTATATATATGAATATGTATATCTATCGATCTGTCTATCTTTCTCTCTCTCTCTCTCTCTCTCTCCCAGTCGATATATATATATATATATATATATATATATATATATATATATATATATATATATATATATACTTTTAATTAATATAAGCATTTGTCTGCCAAATAACCTGCTTTTATATTTATCTATTTATCTAGATTTAGTGGGTAGGTATCTAGGCATTTTTTGTGGAGTTTTTTCTATGTTTTTTTGATGTTGTTTTTTTTGGTCTGTGATTAGCAAGTAATACCATTTTCTTCAGCGACTGATATTTGAAAAAAATTGTACAATCTCAGATGCGAACTGTGATACTGAGTAGAATGAATTTTGATTGGAATGGGCGTTCTGGAGTTGAGGGTGGGAGTTCCACTTGGAGATTCTTAACCCCAAGCAGTCCCACACGTTTTGTGACTGCTATAAAATGAGCATTTCTCGTAAATCTATCATAATTCAAACAATCTGTCTGTCTGTCTGTCCTTTCATCTAATTTTATCTGAGTTTCTCGGCTGAAGTCTCGACCCC
This sequence comes from Sepioteuthis lessoniana, assembly GCA_963585895.1. Classification (NCBI taxonomy): domain Eukaryota; kingdom Metazoa; phylum Mollusca; class Cephalopoda; order Myopsida; family Loliginidae; genus Sepioteuthis; species Sepioteuthis lessoniana. The sequence goes on along the minus strand of CAUZXS010001205.1, from coordinate 103,480 downwards.
TCTCCAAAAATAAATAAATTAGGGGAAAATAAAATATAAGTAGAAGAATAGAAACGCAAAAAAAAAACATCAAAGGAATACTTTTCGCGAAAACTCTCATCACACGTCTCTTTTTTTTTTTTTTTTTTTTTAGTTTTTTTTTGTTTTATTTTTTACTGAGTTTATAATCATATCTTTTATTTGTAGTTTTATTCTTTTGTTTTATACTGAATTTTATATTTATTTTATTCCCAAATGTACGATTTTCGGAAAGAGGTATCACCCTCCTTTTTATAGTTCACCAAAGAAAATAAGTAGAAAAATAAAAGCGAAAAAAGTGATTCCGGGTATGATATCTATTTGAATCCTAAGAAAAAAAAATCTTTTGATGTTTTACAATATGTCAACATTTTTTTACTGAAACGCATGAACACATGTGTACCTTGTTAGTTTCGCCTACCATTGATACAGTGAGGTGCCCGTGGTGTAGTCGTTGTCGTCGTAGGAAATGGACACGGCGACGAGACTGATTGCATTTCACATGGCACTAATACCCTTGGGAAAGGTATGAATCCAATTATTCTCCCTCCAGCTATGGGTAAATAGTAGGACAGACGAGGTTTTTCAGCCTTGGTGAGGCAACTAGTCTAGGAGAAGGAAAACTCTGAATTCAAACCTGTTAAACTCCGCTTAAAAATTGACCTAGTGTCATATCCTGCCCGCGCGGAGGGGTTGGTAAATAGTACCATTGATACAGTGACTTCGTATCTCACTGGGTACCTAAGACTTGAGCCTAAGAACTATACATAACACATTGCTTTTGTAGTAGATACAGTTGCCCAATAAGCTGGGGCTGTAGAATACACTGACTGCACCTCTGCAGAGGGGTACCCCACCCCCAACGAGTGTCCTGGATATGACACTAAACAATCTGATGGTGAGGTTCCAGCAGTGCCGGAGCTTTGGGGAATGCGGAGTACCCACTCATTGCCATCGCTCCCAGGTCCACTCTGGCCCGGAGTGGTAGCATCTGATAGGGTCCTATCTATGGGTTAAATAGAACTAACGGCATACTTATGCTAAACTGAATTGTTTGAGTAAACTGAATAGCTTGAAATCGAAATGTTTTTACAATTAAACTGTACTTCGACATTAAAACCGTATTTACACTTAACTGAATTGTTACATATAACTGCTTGAAAAATTGTGTACTTATGCTAAACTGAATTGCTTTAAATAGAACAGATTATTTACATAAAAATGGATTTGGCGTTAAATAACCTACAAGGGTTGATATGCCATAAAACCCAACCAAACCAAACAAAGTAGATACAGACACAGAATGATTGTTTGATTTATTTTATGGCATATCAAACTTTGTGGGTTAATGAGTTGATTGTTCGCTAATGGTTCGGGAGACATACCAAAAACTCAGAAAACGGTATCTGATGCCCCCTTCCTTAACACTCAGCATTATAAGGTAAGGATCAAGAGTAAAGTGGAGCAATCCAGGGAAAAGAGTATCGCCCTCCCATAAATCTCGGTTTTATAGCTGATGAAAAAGGAGCCTTCGGGTTGCCCACTTTACTTTTCCAGGGAAAGGAGTAGCGCCCTTTCCTGCACCTTTGTGTTGTAGCTTCTGAAAGGGGAGCCTTCGGTGACCCTCGACTAAGGTCGCCAACTTTACTTAATGTTAAAGACATGCTTGTAGAATTATAGCAATGGTACTTTTTAACCCATAGTTAGGGTATAAGGTGGTTTATGCCTTAACCAAGGGTATTTTGTTCGAAAGTGATCGTAATAGAGCGATTGGAGTTCGAACTCGCTTAGTACGATGTCACAGTTCGGCACGTAAGCCACTATGCCTTAGGGATACCACTTGTGGATCTCCCTTAAATCCAATATCTGGTTTTGCCACTCCTCTATAGAAAGGTGCATTGAATTTTTCCTACCTTTTGACTGGATGTTCCTACTTTATCTACCAATAATTTGGGTGCCAATGGAAATGACAGATAGATGTACTTTCACAAGAGAAACGCAGAGAAATAATTTAAAGATTTGTCTTGAACCGCATAAGCAGATAACAGATTATCCGAAGACACTTAATTTTTGCATTCGGGAGTTTACCTTCTCCTGTATTGGTGGCCTTTCAAAGGCAAAAGGCTGGTTGGAAAGGGGAGGGAAGAGTTCATGCCCTTTTAGAAGTGAATCTCAGTGAAATAAGATTTGTCTAGACCCAGTGACAGCTCTTGCATTAGCAGATAACAGATTATCCGTACAACACACTTAAGATTTAAAATTCGAAGCTTTTCCTTTTCCTATATCGGTTGCCTTTCAAAGGCAAAAGAGCCCAGTCAGTCCTCATTTACCATATTTACCAACCCCTCCGCTCGGCCAGGAGATGACACAAGGTCAATTTTTAAGCGGAGTTTAACAGGTTTGAATTCAGAGTATTCCTTCTCCTAGACTAGTTGCCTTTCCAAGGCTGAAGAAATAGTCTATCCTACTATATACCCATAGCTGGAGGGAGAATAATTGGATTCATACCCTTCCCAAGGGTATTAGTGCTATGTGAAATGCAATCAGTCTCGTCCAGGATTTGAACTCGTGTCGCAGTGTCCATTTCCTATGACGATAACCATTACACCACGGCCACCTCCATTTACACCTGTAGCTGGTTGGAGGGGGAGGGAGGGGTTCCTGCCTTTCCATAGGGTATTAACATCAAGTGAAACATAGTGAGTCTTGTCCATGATTTGAACTCCGTTCTTCGAATCCATTTGGTCCAACGATAACCGTTTCGGTGATCACATCACATGAATTTGAATGTACTAGTCCGACCCACAAGGAACATATCGAGACACACTTTTGACCGAAGCTTTTACCAACTAGGCCAGAACTTCTCAAAGGACTTCTTCCAAACGACGAAAAGAATTTTGACAGGGGAAATTAAAACCATAGGGATATACAAGGGGCGAATTTATTAATTTGAATTTATAAACCCCTTTAAAACAGGGAAACTAAACTCGTTGGATCATGTAGACTAGTTGCCAGAATATCGCCCATCGAGCAGAATGCTAATTTATTTCTGATTGCCATTAGTTTGAAATATAAAGGTTTTTTTGAATGAATAGTGTTTCTTTATCGAAATGACTTGCGGTCTTTAAGCGAAATCTATGTACAAATTTAAAAACTTGGAAATTGCTGGTTAAACGAAAAAAAAAAAAGAAAAAGAAAAGAACTGTCATAAAATGACCCAAACTTTATGCAACTGTTAAACCCATTTTACTAGGTTCCTAAAGTACGTATATGATGGAATCTGGGTTCACTCTGTTTATTTTTCACTAGACAAACAGAAAAGCACTTTGAACATAGAATGTTGTGATGCACCTTTCACACATAATAAATGTGATATGCTTCATCGTCATCATCATGTCGCGCCGCCAGCCCAGATCTCCCTGACCCTCTCTTGCCATCCCTCTCTATCGTCCATCGCTTCCGGTAGGTCTTCAAGGCTACATCCTGTATCGGCACAGAGCTGTTGTATATAGGTTCTACCTGTTCGTCCAGCCTTTGCTCGTCCATGTGAAGAGGTCCATGGAAGTATGTCGCTTACAAGTTCATCTCATTTTCTCCAGCAGTGTCCTGCGTTTCTGGTTCGTCTAACTTGGATAGTTTTTGGGAAGAGTGGTAGGTGGCCGTATAGCTGCAGCTTTGTGAGGTGCTGCCTTCAGGACTTGTTCAATATTACTCGCAGTATTCTTGTGTGATTTCCTTGAAGCTTACTAAACTCATCCTTCATCAGCCAACTCAGCTAGTGCCGTAGAATTCACCGATTGGGTCTCTGCAGAGGGAAAAAGTCTCCACTCCAGTAGTGTCCTGAATATAACTCTAAACTATCTGATGGTAAGGTTCCACTTTGGAATTTTGGGAAATGTGGAGTAACCTTTTATTGCAATTGGTCCAAGTCCACTCTGACCTGGAGTGGTATCATCTGATAGGGTCATATCAATTGGTCAAAAGAACTGTTTGACATTTAAACTGTGTGCAAACAAATAACTTATACTAAAACGAATTGTTAGAAATAGAGCTGCTTGATCATTTTGTTGCATACTCATATGCAGATGCACGCAGAAGCGTAACGATGACACAATAAAGACGAGCGACAGAGTTCATTAGAAAAATACACCTCTCACTTTATTTGAAAGGGTTCGAAAGGGTTACTAAAGGTTTTACTGTGTGAGAGGGAGTTGGAGAGCGAACAGAACTGCAACATATTGACCCCTCTATGGGTGCTGGTTTTCTCTACCGCATCTTATCTCGTCTGATACCCAACTGCAATTGCTCAATCTAGTGCCTGAGGGCCCACTCTGCTGGGTGCTGGCTTTCTCTACCACATCTTGTCTCTAACTGATTGAACTTCCTGTGCACTGAGTTATATAATAGTTCACCGGCCACCTTCTTCTTGTGGGCGTCACAAATCGCACTCATTCAACCCGTCCACGGTCAAGGTTATATTCTGATATTCCTCGACCGGATGCACCTGTTATTCACACAGGTGCATTTCCTATTTTGACTGCCCGGCTGGGTCGTAGGTCAATATACAACAATTTAACTGTGTGTAAACAAATGACTGATGTTTAATTGAATTGATATATAGCTATACGTAGAACCATTTAAGTGTATGCTAACAAATGATTGGTTTGGTTTCTTTGTTTAATGGCGTATCAACCTTTGTAGGTTATTTAATGCCAAAACCATCCTAGAAGAACAGTAGTGGTACTATTTAACCGAAAGGTGGAAGGATAAGGGGGTCATACTTTTCCCAAGGGTATTTGCCTGAAAGTGAAGGTAATAGCATGACTGGAGTACGCACACGCTTACTACGATTCCGCAGTCCAACTCTTTAACCATTACACCACGAGGACACCCCACCCCGCTAACAAATAAGTAATGTTGAATTGAATTATTTGTGTTGAATAATAATACTTGAAACTCTTAAAATGTGTACCAAAATTGAAATATTTAAACAAAACAGCTGTACTGGGGAACATTTGACTGCATGTAAATAAATGAATAGAATAGAATAGATAGTGTTAAATTGCAGTAGTTGTAACCACTTCACTGAGCGCAAACAAATGATTAATATTGTATAGAATTAATTGTGTTTGAGAGCAATAATTGAAACCATTTAACTGCGTTGAAACAATCGCAATATTTGTGTACAAAAAATTGTTCTAATTCATTAAAAAATGAAATTTCCTACAAACTATCATTGCAAACAAATGACTGATGATAAATTGTGACAGACATGCAGGACACGGCTGGAGAAGCAGGGACGAGCTCATAAGTTTTGGACTCCTTTGGAACCCCACATATGGCCGGGCAAAAGAAAGACGACCTGCTCGAACATACATTCAACAGCTATGTGAGGATACCGGATGTAGCCCTGAAGACTTACCAGAGGCGATGAACGACATGGAGAAGTGGCGAGAGAGGATCAGGGATATCTGTGTTAGCGGCACGACTTGATGATGATGATGATGATGATGATATAGCATTTAACTATGTGCCAAAAAAAATGAGCTCAAGCTAATTTAAAAATGTTAGCAACAAAATGAGTTTACAATACATATATATTTAACATAAATGTATAAACATGAGCTGGTATTAAACCCACCATGATTGATATGCCATTAAACCAACCAACCAACCAACCAACCAATTAAAAATTCAAGATGCGTTTATATTATTAATCACTGGTTCTTTTCTTATGTAAATTGTATTAAGCACTAGAAAATTAGTCAGAAAGTGTTTGTTCGCCAATGATCTGGGAGACCTCGGTTCAATCCCTGGTCGCGACATACCAAATACTTATAAAATGGCACTTGATACCTCCTTGCTAAATACTCAGCAATATAAGGTACGTATCAAAGTGGAGTAGTCCAGGGAAAGGAGTTGCGCCCCCTCTACACCTCGGTGTAGTAGCTATTGAAAAGGGAGACTTCTGGTCGCCCTCGACTAAGGTCGCCAACTTTACTTACTTATATTCAGTTCAGTAATTGGTGACTAACTTTGGTTAAAAAGTGGCATTAATTTAAAAGTTTGAAAAAGTTTGAGCAGCTCTGCACTCAGCGATTTTATGGTAGGATGATTTGATGGTGATATGTTACAATCTTTAGTTTGATGTCCTTTAAAAATTACAGAGCCTTACTTCCTATCTAGTTGGCTGGAGCTGTAGAATACACCGACTGCATATCTGCAGAGGAGTGTAACCCCCTCTAACGAATGTCCTCGATATGACATTAAACAATCTGATAGTGAGACTCCAGTAATGCAGGAGCTTTGACAAATACGGAATACTCCTTCATTGCCATTATTCCGAGGTCCACTCTGGCCAGCAGCACCTAACAGAGTCCTCTCTATGGGTTAAAAAGAAATGTACAGATAAAAGACTTATAAATTGAATTGCGTAAAATAGAACTGTTTGATTCTTTATCTGTGTGTCATCAAATGAATAATATTTAAATGAATTGTTAGCGATACACAGCAATACTTGGAAACATTTAACTTTCTTGACTTATGCTTAATTGAATTGTTAGAAATAGATCTGTTTGATTATTTAACAGTGTGTAAATAAATGAGTAAAGTTTACAGAATTGTTAGTTATACTTAGCAATTATTATAAACATTTTACTTTGTTGAAATAATTTAAATTAAATTTTTAGAAATAGAATTATTTGATCATTTAAAATTTATAGAAATAGAATTATTTGATCATTTAACTGTGCGTATCTAAAAATTGTGTCTACAAATCATATATTTGATATATAAGTAAAAACAGAATTTGGCATTGAATAGTCAACAATGGTTGATATACCACAAAACCAGGCAAAACCCAAGCTTTGCTTAATCTGGCAAATACTCTCTTCCTAAGAGGTCATCCACCTCAGCTGTAAATAGACGTATCACAATTTCAGAGATCTAGTGGGAACGGTTGTTTTAAGAGTGATTGACTGAAATGTTATTCCCTGTTTCTATAACCAAGCGAGTATCTTATAATATTGCTTTTGTTAAAGAGAAAATGAAATATCAGTTACAGAATGGAAAAGACATAAAGCTTCAAAGGAATTCTATACGCAAAATGTCTCATCCCACATCTTGAATTTTTTTTTTACTAAGTTTACGGTGCATTGGCCTAGTGGGTAGTAGAAATTTACTAAGCTTTTTGCTTAGATGTGGCACAAGGCCATATGAAAGGGGCACCCAATGAGACTCGAACTCACTCGTGTATGTTTGCTAGCCGAGCTTGCTAACCATTACACAACCAGAGGCGCCTTGGCCTAGTGGGTAGTGTGTTGGCCAATGGTCCAGGAGACCTGTGTTCAATCCCAGGTCGCGTTTTACCAAAGACTTTAAAATGGTACTTGATACCAACTTGCTTAACACTCAGCAATATAAGGTACGTATCAAGGGTAGCGCCCTCCCCTACATCTCAGTGTAGTAGCTATTGAAAAGGGAGTCTTCTGGTCGCCCTCGACTACGGTCGCTGACTTTACTTACGTTGCCCAGTCGGACTGGGACTGTTGAATACACCGACTGCATATCTGCAGACCCCCATCACCAAAGATTTTCCTGGATATGCCACTAAACAATAAAATGTTGAGGCTCCAGTAATGTTGAAGATCTGGGGAATGTGGAGTACCCCTTTAATACCATCGCCCCCAGGTATACTCAGGCCCGGAGTGGTAGCTCCTGTTCGGCCGTATCTCTGGGTCAAATAGAACTAAACTCTGAACTTACGCTAAACTGAATGATTAAAAATAGAACTGTTTTGACATTTAACAGTTTGAAAACATAAAAGTGTACTTATGCTAAACTGAACTGTTTGAAATTGATCTGTTTATACGTATGAAATAAAATTTGGCATAAAATAACCTAAAATGGTTGATATGCCATAAAACTAATCCAAACCAAACTAGCTTCGGCACAGTTGTATGGTTTCAAGCATTTTTTATCCTAATACAAATAATTATATGATTTCACTTAATTATTTTTATTGAACCATAAGTATTTGTTTGCACATAGTTACGTGATTTCAAGAAATGAATTATGATAATCTTTTGTAAAGAGTCATAACTTCAAGTCATTATTTAATACAAGTAATTTACAGTTATATGGGATAAAGTATACCGATGGAAAAAGATCATTTTTAAATAGATCTCTGAGATCCATAAATGGGCCATCACAGGTATTAGCTCTTTGGGTTAGAGTGGACCATACAGCAATGAGAGTGAAGATGTATTCCATACTGGATTTAGCATTCTACAAAAGAGTAATTGTACGACCACTTACCTCCTATCAAACAAACCATTCAAGTAAGATGATAAACTGGGTACTGCTGGAGAAGTTAAGACGAACTAATCAGCGATGTTTGCTTATGGACACAACAGTGTTGGCTGACCATCAATAACTTTCATTTCTCAGCTCTGTACGAACACTGGGTGCCGTTTAGAGCAGTGCTTTGCAAATTACTTGATGTGGTGTAACAGCAGGATATTTTGTCCGATGTGCCAAGGACCGGTGCTATATCATATTTGATTTTTGATAAAGTTCCAAGTATTTCTATCGATTTTATTATATATCTGCATGTGAAAAGAATACAATCAAACAATAAATAACATTGCCCAGTCGGCTTGGGCAGTAGAATACACCGACTGCATATCTGCAAAGAGGTAACCCCCAACGAGTATCCGGGATATGACACAAAAAAATCTGATGGTGAGGTTCCAGTAATGCTAGAGCTTTGGGGAATGCGGAGTACCTCTTCATTGCCATTGCTCCCATGTTCACTCTGGCCCGGAATGATAGCAACTGATAGGGTCATATGTATGGGTTCAATAGAATTAAACTTCATACTTATGCTAAACTGAATTGTTTGAATTGGAACTGTTTGACTTGGATGGGTGGCTTGAAATAAAAATGTTTTGACAATTAAACTGTGTACTTACATTTAAACTGCGTATTTAGGCTAAACAGAATTGTTTGAAATAGAATTGTACTTTAGCTAAACTAAATTGTTTAATATAGAACTGTTTTGAAATTAAACGGCGTGTAAACATAATCTATACTTATACTAAACTGCATTCTTTGAATTAGAATTGACTTACTAAACTGAATAGCTTGAAATAGAAATATTTTTGACAATTAAACTGTACTTATGCTAACCTGAATTGTCTGAAATAGAACTGTTTTTGTACGCTAAACGGTATTGTTTGAAATAGAACTTTTTAACTAAACCGAATAGCTTGAAATAGAAATATTTTTGACAATTAAACTGTACTTATGCTAACCTGAATTGTCTGAAATAGAACTGTTTTTGTACGCTAAACGGTATTGTTTGAAATAGAACTTTTTAACTAAACTGAATAGCTTGAAATAGAAATATTTTTGACAATTAAACTGTACTTATGCTAAAGTGAACTGCTTGAAACAGAACTGTCTTTTTACATTGAAACTGTACTTATGCTAAACTGAATTGTTTAATAAAGAACTGTTTTGACATTTAATTGAATGTGGAGAAAATCTATACTTATACTAGATTGAATGGTTTGAATTGGAATAGTTTGACTAAACTGAATAGCTTGAAATAGAAATGTTTTTGACAATTAAACGGTGTACTTTTGCTAAACTGAATTGTTCAAAATAGAACTGACTATTTGTATAAAAATCGATTTGGCGTTAAATAACTTACAAAGATTGATATGCCATAAAACCCAACCAACCAACCAACCAACCTGCTAAACAATACAAAAAGATTTTACACATTTTCTTTTTACATGATATGTTCAGTTTGGTTTGGTTTGCTTAATTCAATAGCGTTTGAACCTTTGTGGGTTATCTAAAGTCAAAGTCATTCTTGTATTAAGACAGTACTCGTTCTATTTAACCCATAACTAGAGGGACAAACTATTTCTAAGATTACAATTCCGAAAGAGAACGTAAGAGTTTGACTGATATTCGAACACGTTTACTACGATATTGCACTTCAGCTTTTTTACCCTTTGCACCATATTGACGCTAACCAGATCGATATTGTAGCAGATTCCTAATGCCGTGAACAGGATGATAAATAGACTATCCTCATGTAAAAAAAAATTGAGGTGAACAAAAGGATATATGATGAAGCCCTAAAAATCTGCGAATTCCAAGGTAAACCGGAGTATGTGAACCCAGTGTACTCCGGATCTAATGGAAGAAGTAGTAGTAGTGGGACCCACATCCTCGTCAAGGTAAGTGACACCAATAATTATCACTTAAATAGATGAGGAAAAAAAGAAATATAAGGGTAATCTGGTTTAACCAACCATTCTGTAAACATACCAACATTAGCTTAAATACTTCCTAAACCTGATAGATAGTTTCACTTTAATCGGTAGAATCCATTAAGGAAATTTTTTAATTAGAACACTGTAAAAATTAGTTACAAAAAATAAGCATATTATCTTAAACAACCACAACAGGAGGTTACTAGACGAATTAATTAGGAAGAGTGGCGGACTAGATGAAATGTCCTGTTACTGTAGAAGAAAAGGTATTGTTCCTATGGCAGACGATGCAATTCGAAGAACGTCGTATACTAAACTTGCATCCCCCCATGGAGCATAATGATGATGGAGAGATGCTTTATATAGGTATTTCCGCAGGGAATTCGAAACAAGGACTTTATAACGACAGACATTCTTTCTTCAATCCGCAACTAAGAAACTAAACCGCTCTATCTAAATATTTTTGGAACCTTAAGGATCAGGGGCTAACCCCACAAATAAAGACGATAATAGTCAGGCAGTCTTCAACCGCGAATAGCTTCAATGGCAGATGTAACTCGTGTATCGATGAAAAAATTAATATAATTAATTGTAAAGATCGCAGGCTACTGCTTAATGAATGTAATTAACTCATGTTTAAATGTAGACATAAAAGTAAATTGAAATTATTCTGACTGGGGGCTACCGAGGCTCTTACTCTAGATAAAAACAATGATTTTGATTTTGGATGATTTTTATTGGAAATAATAACTTATTTCAATTTACTAGTATTAAATGACGGAGGGATTTATATTGAGAAAGAGATTCTTGGAACTTTAGATATTAATTCACAATTAGGGTTTTTAATCTTTGGAGTAGTTAATTCCCGTTGACCATTTTTGGGTTATTTAAAGGCACTCGGTAGCTGCCAAAGGTATTTTAGGAGGAGATGATGGCCCATGAGCTGAGGGATTTGATATATGAAAAAGGAGTAAATAGAAAAATATATGAAGATAATTGTTCAGCTTACAAGCTTGCATTATTCATAAAATTCTACCTGCTACGATAAATCTAGCTTCTGTCCAAATGGGTTAATTTACAGGAACTCCTTTTTTCTGGTTTCTTAATTTTTCTAATACTCTATTGTTTTAACCTTCTTTACTTTAGAGTGTTCGCCAATGGCCCGGGAGACCTGAGTTCAATCCCAGGTCGAGTCATACCAAAGACTTTAAAAATGGAACTTGATACCACCTTGCTTAACACTCAGCATTATAAGGTACGGTTCAAGGGTAAAGTGGAGCAATCCAGGGAATGGAGTAGCGCCCTCCCCTACACCTTGGTGTAGTAGCTATCGAAAAGGGAGCCTTCGGGTCACCCTCGACTATGGTCGCTAACTTTACTTTTACTTACTTTAGCCTGAGAATTTGAATTTATATATGCGTTTTCTTCTTCCTTACTTTTTTTTTCATTTATACATATACATAGACTGTATATGTGCTGTATATTTGCTGTTTTTCAACCTCAAATTAAACGTGTGAAGTCATCTGATAAGAGAGGAAGAGTATAATGATATTCTTCACCGAAATAAATTTAAGTTTTCTTCTAACTGCCTTATATATGAAAAACTCAACAAACCGTCATTTGGCTATTATAAATTCATTTCCGCAGGCAAAGAGAAACCAGCTTCTTCAGATGGCCATCACAGAATGGAGAGTGATGGCTATCTGAAGAAACGGCTTTCTCTTTGCCTGTAGAAATAAATTTATAATTACTTATTGACAGTTTGTGTTGTATACTCATTTGCCGTATCATAACGACTCAATAATAATAAAGACAGACGCACGCAGAAAGATAGACGCAGGAACAAACGACGCAAGAAGACTTCTTTACGATTATAGTTACCTCTCACTTTATTGCAAGGGTTCGAAAGGGTTGTTCAAGGTTTGCATGTGAGAGAGTGCTGGAGACCGAACATAAACTTCATATTTTGACCCCACTGTTATGACCGTCACGTTGTGTCTTTCTTGTTCTCCTGATGTTGTGGTCCACTCCATCGGGGGTTTTCCGAGGGCTGCCTCGGTCGGGTGTGGCTTTCCCTACCACATCTGGTCTCTAGGTGTCTGGAATTCTACTGGCAACTCTTTGGCACCCCGAACTCAACTGAGTTAAATAATAATTCAACGCCCACACGATTGCCCACTGGATCTTTGAAATCGAATGTTTAATCGTCATCAAGCGGAAATAAATGTCATGCAGTTCACAGGTCACTCTCTTCTGGTGCATAACTGTAGTGGCACCGTGGGACCTTTACCTTGTCCCATATTATAAGCCTTAAACCGCCCACGCGATCTCTTTCAATTACTGGCCATTGGAATGTGTCACTTCCTTCCGATGCATCACCTTGGAATAGCATTTTTGGGCAGGGGTGAGGGTCAAAATACAACATTTGCTGATTTGGTTTAGTTTGGTTTGGTTTGATTTTATGGTCTATCAACCATTGTAGGTTATTTAATGCCAAAATCATTCTTATACATATAGGGTAAATATATGATTATTATTTTTCAAAAAGTTAAATGGTTTCACTTATTTCTATCTTTTACAAAGACAAAGTTAAATAATCAAACTGTTCTACTTCAAACTTTTCAATTTAGCATAAGTATACTCTCTGTTGCTTGCATACTGTCATTTGTTTGAATACTTTTTGTTTACACACAGTTAAATGTAAAAACACTTCTATTTGGAACAATTCAGTTCAGCATAAGTTCAGTTTTTTTGTTTACACACATTAACCCGATGAAACAGTTCTATTTCAAACAATCCAGTTTCGCATGTCAAAAAAGTTAAATGGTTTCAAGTCTTTCTATGTATCACTAACAATTCAATTAAGCAACAATCATTTGTTTACGCACAGTTCAATTGTCAAAAACAGTTCTATTTCAAGCAATTCAGTTTAACATGAGTACTCAGTTTAAGTGTTAAACATTTATTTTTGACACATAGAGAGAACCTTATCAGGTGCTACCACTCCGTGCCAGAGTTGGACCTGCGAGCGATGGCAATGAAGGGGTACACCGCATTCCGCAAAGCTCCTTCATTACTGGAACCTCACCCTTAGATCGTTTAGAGTTAAGGGAGTCTTACTCCTCTGCAGAGATATAGTCGGTGTATTCTGTAGCTCCAGCCAACAGGACCAATATATATATATATATATATACTCAATTTTTCCATACATCCATGATAGGACCCAAGGTTAGTTTTTTGTTGAGTTTATCAGATTTAAATTCTGAGTTTTCCTTCTCCTAGACTGGTCGCCATACCAAGGCTAAAGAAACTAGTCTGCTCGACTATTTACTCATAGCTGAAAGGAGAATAGTTGGATTCCTACCTTTCCTTAGGTATGCAAGTAAGTTCAAGGTTTGAACTCACGTTACTGTATCTATTTCCTCCGACAGTAACCATTATGCCAGCAGTACCTCCTTATACGTACTGCATATTAAAATGTATATCTGAACACTTGCTCCGTATCACCAGTTGATGACTGAACTGGTATGCATACCACCACTCTCTGGTGGTGTAACGGTTAGCAAGCTCGACTAGCAAACCTACACGAGTAAGTTCGAGTCTCATTGGGTGTTCCTTTCATATGACCTTGTCCCACATCTAAGTAAAATTATTTTGAGTAGCGCTGGTAAGAGGATCTACCAAGTTCGATAGCCGATGAGATAAAATGGTCAGAGAGAGAGAGAGGTTAGAAGGAATATGTGCTGTTAGCAAGCCTTGATGATGACAATGACCCCGGAGAAATTTTGTCATCTTTTTTAAATCGACATTTTACCGGTAGTCATCGAATTATTTTAATAGGCAGTATGGAAAAATATTTTAATAGTCCCAGCAAAATCTTCAGCTTCTGGAAGACACTACCAGAGAATATTCGCAACTGAGATTAACAGTATTTTCGCATGCATTACATCGATCAGCTGTTTATGACATCTGCGCTCTGATGTTGTCTATTGTGGCTGGGATAATCTATGTGGTCTTTTATCGAAAATTTTGCTTTTCCTTAGATCTACGAAAGTTCAGATGGTGTCATGAGTCAGTGATTTTTCCATGGTCTTTATACATACAAGGGCATGCACACACACACACACACACAGATACGCACACACACACACACACAGACACACAGACACACACATATATATATATATGCATATATATTTGAGATAGAGAGAAAGACAAAAAGATAGATAGATAGATAGATTACATCAATTTAAATATTTATAAAGAAAAATAAATAAGACCATATATATGTTAATAAAAGTAAAATACAGGCATATATATATATATATATATATATATATATATATATATATATGCAAATTTCATTAAACATAATAGACATTTTATGTCTACATATTTTCTTTTGGATCCGTTCGAATTCCCGTATTACTTTAATTGTATTCTGGGGGAATTGATTTATGTATTTTCCATAGTTGCATGTATCCCTAGTACTTTCTGCCCGACTTTGGGCCATCATCAGGGGAGGATCTACTACAAAAGTGATGTAACTTTTGTTTTAGCATATTACAACTGTGTAAGGGCGTCTTTGCCGTTGAAGGTTTTGGCGTTTGTTTTTGAATGTGATTCTATATTTAGTGCCAGTAGCTAAAGACATTTAAGTACATTAGCACTGGTTTGAAAATTAATTCTATTAAGTGTTGGCTGCAGGTTTCTGATATGTAATGCTTCGAGAATCTGAAGTTTTTGTTTATTATTTTGATGTTCTAATATTGTTGTGTTGTCGGTGAGAATTTTCCGTAGCTGTGCCGTTGGGCATGAATGTTTTTTTAAATGCTGAGCTATTGAACTTGTGTCTGAAAGGTGCATTGTAAGTCTCCTCGACAGGGTAGTTGAGGTTAAACCAACATGTATATTATTATTATCAGATATACAATCTCCTAAAGGACATTTAAATTTATATATAACGTTGGTTTTTTGCAAAACTCCAATCGAGGGAGAGGAATTATTTCTAATGACTAGATTCGAGGTTTTAAACTTATTATAATATATAACGAGTTTTTTTTTTTTTTCAGACACAAGTTCTCCTCGACAGGGTAGTTGAGGTTAAACCAACATGTATATTATTATTATCAGAGATACAATCTCCTAAAGGACATTTAAATTTATATATAACGTTGTTTTTTTGCAAAACTCCAATCGAGGGAGAGGAATTATTTCTAATGACTAGATTCGAGGTTTTAAACTTATTATAATATATAACGAGTTTTTTTTTTTTTCAGACACAAGTTCAATAGCTCAGCATTTAAAAAAACATTCATGCCCAACGGCACAGCTACGGAAAATTCTCACCGACAACACAACAATATTAGAACATCAAAATAATAAACAAAAACTTCAGATTCTCGAAGCATTACATATCAGAAACCTGCAGCCAACACTTAATAGAATTAATTTTCAAACCAGTGCTAATGTACTTAAATGTCTTTAGCTACTGGCACTAAATATAGAATCACATTCAAAAACAAACGCCAAAACCTTCAACGGCAAAGACGCCCTTACACAGTTGTAATATGCTAAAACAAAAGTTACATCACTTTTGTAGTAGATCCTCCCCTGATGATGGCCCAAAGTCGGGCAGAAAGTACTAGGGATACATGCAACTATGGACAATACATAAATCAATTCCCCCAGAATACAATAAAAGTAATACGGGAATTCGAACGGATCCAAAAGAAAATATGTAGACATAAAATGTCTATTATGTTTAATGAAATTTGCATTAACGAAGAAATGCTGCCTAAATATACATATATATATATATGTGTGTGTGTGTGTGTGTGTGTGTGTGTGTGTGTGTGTATTCAAATTACAACTTGCCCAGTCGGCTGGGGCTGTAGTATACACCGATTTTACCTCTGAAAAAGGGTAAGACCCCTCTCAACAACGAGTGTCCTGGATAGGACACTAAACAATCTGATGATAAGGTTCCAGAAATGCTGGACCATTGGGGAATGAGGAGTACCTCTTCATTGCCATTGGTCCCAGGTCCACTCTGTCCTGGAATTGTAGCACCTAATAGGGTCCTATCTATCGGTCAAATACAACGAATCTGCGTATCTCTACTAAATTGAACTACTCAAAATATAACTGTTTTTTAAATTGCAACTGTACCTACCCAAAATTGATTTGTTTAAAATAGAACTGTTTTGAAATTTAACTATGTGTGGACAAAAACTATTCTCATACTAATCCGAATTGTTTGAATTAGAACTGCTTGACTAAACTGAATAGCTTGAAATAGAAATGTTTTTGACAATTAAACTGGGTACTCATGCTAAACTGAATTGTTTGAAATAAAACTGATTATTTGTAGAAAAATGGATTTGGCCATAAATAACCGACAAAGGTTGACTGCATTTCACATAGCACTAATACCCTTGGGAAAGGTATGAATCCAATTATTCTCCCTCCAGCTATGGGTAAATAGTAGGGCAGACTGTATTCTTCAGCCTTGGTGAGGCACCTAGTCTAGGAGAAGGGAAACTTTGAATTCAAACCTTTTAAACTGACCTTATGTCATATCCTGCCCGAGCGGAGGGGTTGGTAAATATGAATACAAAAATAGATGTGACCCTACCAATCCGAGTCAGAGTGGACCTAGTGGTAATGACAATTCAAGTGTATTCCACAGATTTCACACAATCCCAAAGCTACAGAACTGGTGCTGCTTTACCAGATGCAATTTAATATCCATTTTTTGTGGGGATGTTGCCCCCTCTGCAGGGAATACTTTCAACATATTTTATGCCAACCAAACACAGTTGATAAGCATATTTGCGTTTATTTAGTTTGATTTGGTTTGGTTTCATTGTATATCAAACATTCCATGTTATTTAATGCCAAATCCACTATTATTCATATAAACTGTTCTATTTCAAACAATTTAGTTAATTATAAGCGCACAGTTTCAATGTCAAAAAACAGTTCTTTTTCAAACATTTCAATATAACACAAGTACACAGGTTCAATATCAAAAACTGTTCTATTTCAAATAATTCAGTTTTATATGAGTACACTGTTTAGTTCTATTTGACCTTTGAATAGGACCCTACCAGGAGATACCGCTCCGAGACAGAGTGGACCCGGGAGAGATGGAAATATAAGGGTACTCCGCATTCCCCATAGCTGAAGACTCACCATCAGATTATTTTTTGTCCTATCTTGCATATTCATTTGCTGGGGTCTTACCTCTCTGCAGAGAAGCAGTCAGTATATTCTACAGCTTGACCCAACAGGGCAATGCGTTTATTTAAATGATAGTATATATATATATATATATATATATATATATATATATATATATATATATATATATATATATATCCGCACGAGCAGCATGCGACGCTACGTCAGTTTTTAAAGCAGAATTTCACAGGTTTAAGTCAGAATTTTCCTTCTCCTAGACTGGTTATCATATGAATATTAACAAGCTCAGTCTGCTCTACAATTTTCCCATAGTTGGAGGGAGAATATTCGGATTCATGCCTTTTCCAAGGGTATATGTGCAATGTGACAGACAAACTGCTTCGTCCAGAATTTGAACTTGGGGGCACCGTATGTATTTCATTCTTGGATAAACGCTATATCATCTGTGCCTCTCAAATTTTTAAAAATCTATTTCATGCTGAATCCCACTGGCACTCCCCTAAAAAAACAAAATAACCCCTCTCAGCCACCAACAATATCTTCTTGAGATGCTGACACTGTGGTCCAGCATTATTTAGCTGCCGGAATGACCTGAATATTCTTATATTAAATCAGAAAGGTTGTGGGGGAGGGAAGTTTGACATTCTGTGACGATAACAGCAAAGTAACGATTTCTAAAAACATCTATAATCCCCTTCGTTCGTATGACAAGTGTTGAAGAGATTTAATCCGCAGAATTGTTTCTTCGAATAAAAATGTCCAGTGTTATCAGCGTCGATGATTGCAATGATAGCGATCACAAAAATGATAGCAGTAATGACAGTTGCTCTCCGGCCGACGACAATAAAAACGCCACATATTTTCTCAGGGATGATGAATTGTGGTTCCATTGGCAGGCTGGAAGAAACTGGGTGTTATGGTTGTTACTAATAGGATTATTAATTTGAAGATCACTAAAGATAAAGAGACCAAACTATGGTCAGTAAGAAATTAAAAACGAAGAAATAAGATATTCAAAGTTTGTGGAAGAATTTCTCAAAAGTATTTGTTGAGGCCGGTTTTTCTGATGAAGAAAAGAAAAGTTAATTATCTGATGAATTTATACCAATGATTTTTTTAGGAAGACTTATTTTGGCTTCTTTCTTTCATGACATATCAACCTGCGTGTGCTATTTATTAAATCATGACACATGTGGGCTATTTTCTATTTTTAGATCTGGAGAAAGGCGTTAATTTGGGACCGTCACAACGTTCAATTTTGCAGTCATGAACATTGGAAAGGGGTTACCGTAGCTACTCTCTTCCGTTTATGGAAAAAGGTAGAGCAGATTAGTTTCTTTATTCTTCGTAAAATACCCGGTCAAGAAGTTGATTAATTCTGTTGCCCTTACCGTTGTAAATTGTTAAAGTTGTGCCATTCTCAAAGGATTTTTGGATGTTTTTGAATAAGTAATGAAAATTTAAAAACATAGAAGTAAGAATAAAGAATTTAAAGAAAAACAAAAAAAAAAAAAAAGAAAATGAACAGAAAATTTTGAAAAATAAAGAAAATATAATGAAGAAAAAATTCTGATTAAAATTGCAGAAAAAAGTAAATAATACAACTAAGAAAGAAAGATAGAAAGAAAGAAAGAAAAGAAAAAGTTGAAAGAGAGAGAAAAAGAAAGAAAATGAGAAAGGCAAAGGGAAGACTTAAACAAGATAAAAGAAAAAAAGAAAGAATAAAGCTAAGAAAAAAAGTAATTGAGTAAAAAAAAAAAATACGGAGTAAAGGATGGAAAAATAAAGCATAAAATAAAGAATAACAAAAAAGAAGAAAATAAAGAAGAAAATGAGGGAAAACATTTTTGAAAAAAGAATAAAGAAAAAGTAAAGAAAAGAAAAGAAAAAAAAAGAAATTATAAAAAGAAGGAAAAAGAAAAAAAAAACGGAATTTGTTCAGAGAAATACATTCCACCTTGTAAAGATCTTAGTCTTATTATGTTGAATTTTGTAACAATCGTAAAAAAAAGGAGTTGAGAAAAATCCTATATAAAACTTATTGGCATCATCATCATCATCATCATCAAGTCATTCTCGTAGCAAGGATTCCCCCCGCTCTCTCTCTCTCTCTACTATCCGTCCCTATCGGCCATCGCACTTGGCTGTTTATCTAGCCAGTTTCTCGTGTCCGCACTGAACTAATGAATATATCTTCGCTGGTCGGCCAGTACCGGTGTTAGGGTGTCTTCGTTGTGTAATGATTAAAACGCACTATTACGTTCACTTTCAGGCAAATACCCTTGGGAAAGGCATTAACCCCCTTATCCTCCCAACTATGGGTTAAATAGTACAACTACTGTTCTTTTAGGAGAATGGTTTTGGCATTAAATAACCAACAAATGTTGATATGCCATTAAACAAAGAAACCAAACCAAACCAGTACTATAGTGTCTATGCGTAGGAGTCCATTGAAGAACGTCGTTTATAAGTTTGTACTTACTTCAGCCGCAGTGTCCAGCATGTCATGCTTGTATTACTTGGATAGTTTGAGAGATGGGAAGTAAATAGCCGTACAGCAGCTATTTTGTGGGTTGCTGCTTCCAGTATTCGTTCAAAACAGCAATTAATATCCTTGTGACGTTCCCATCTAGCTTTTTCTCCACGTATTTCGTTAATGTTCAAATGATACAACCATTCTTTGGTACTGAAACGATTACAGCTTGGAAGAATTCTCATTTTATTTTATAAGAGAGATTAGATTTCTATGTAGTCGATAACCTCTCCATAGCAGCCCATACGTTTCCTATGCGTACTTTAACATCGATTCAGTTGAAGAGATATTGCTATCGAGGTATATGAACTGGTCAAGTAATTATAGAGCTTTATAATTCAAAATGGAGATGGCTCCATCTTGTTTGAAATACATGGGCCCTGTTTACGTTTTGAGAAATGACTCTTGTTACAGGATATACAGCAGATATTGCCTTTTGCAGGTGTATTTGCCTAAAGTTTCTGCGGGATATTATCTGCATTTTGTTTTTTACAGCGAAACCTTTTTCTTTTATTTGATCTATTAATGTTTGCAATACGTAATCTTGGCAGTTTTTACACTGATATGGTACAAATGTATCTCCTAGTAAAAATTCAGCGTCAAATAAATCCAATTACCATCGAGTAATCAAGCCATATATTTCGTGTTTTGTTGAGTTTTATTAACAGTAATATGTTCTTTTGGGAGTCTATATGCTAGACGTATTTTCTCCTGATTTTCCTTATGTATGGAATCAAATGCCTTTGAGAAATCTACAAACAATAGTGTTGTCTCAAGTTTTTTCGCACGCACTCCAATATTTTGACAAATAGAATCTTACAAGCTGTGAATCTAGTTTCTCTGAAAACCGTTCACATTTTTCGCAAGAATATTCTCAACTTTGGGTCGGATTTAATTGAGAAATAGGGCATTAAAAACTTTTGCAGCTATTGCAATTAGAGTAATGCCCCTGTAGTTCTTAAAGATTCCGAGGTGACTGATCTTGTGAAAGGGGAGGACGAAAACTTTCGAAAATTTTTCAATTTTTTTATACAAAGCGATGTATAATCGAAGAGAAATGTTGTTAAATTTCCTTGCCTTTCATACTTCAAGAGTTATATCATCAAAGCCGGCAACTTTTCCGCTTTTAAATTTTTGAGAACTGCATCAAGTTCTTGCTCTGAAATAAATAAATAGATTACTATTACTACTACTACTACTACTACTATAATAATAATAATAATAATGCATTACATCCCAGAGACGACGTTGACGGACTATACAATTTAAGAAAATAGGGAGGAAGAGGACTTGCCAGCATTGAAGACAGCGTTGACGCATCGATACAACGACTCAAAGACTATATATAAAAAACACGAAGGAGGACTAAATACAGTCACCAGAAACGATACTGATAACACGATGGACAACAAAATGACAATAACTAGGAAACAAAAATGGGAAGGAAAACAACTCTATGGACGGAAACTTTAAGAGAGAAACAGAATCTCTCCTAATAGAAGCACAAGACAACGCCGTAAGAACCGATCATATCAGATTGAGAATAGATAAGACGCAACAAAATAGCAAATGTACACTATGCGGTGACAGAGATTAAACCATCAATCACATAATAAGCAAATGCAGC
The DNA here is from genome assembly GCA_963585895.1 of Sepioteuthis lessoniana. Classification (NCBI taxonomy): domain Eukaryota; kingdom Metazoa; phylum Mollusca; class Cephalopoda; order Myopsida; family Loliginidae; genus Sepioteuthis; species Sepioteuthis lessoniana. The sequence continues at coordinate 81,807 of CAUZXS010001205.1, read as the reverse complement.
AAATTAGCGCAGAAGGAATATAAGACTAGACATGATTGGGTGGGCAAGGTGATCCACTGGGAGATGTGCAAGAAATTTAAATCTGACCATACAAACAAATGGTATATGCAAAACCCATCACCTGTCCTAGAAAATGACACACATAAACTCCTATGGGACTTCGACATACACACGGATCACCTAATCTCGACCAGAAAACCAGGCAATAATAATCAACAAAAAAAAAAGAGAACTTGCAAAATAGTCGACTTTTCTGTCTCGGCAGACCACAGAATAAAACTAAGAGAATATGAAAAGAAGGATAAGTACCTCAACATTGCTAGGGAATTGAAAAAAGCTGTGGAACATGCAGATGACAATTATACCAACTGTAATTGGTGCGTTTGGAACAGTAACTTAAGGATTACTAAAGGGACTGAAGGACTTGGAAGTTGGCGGACGTGTGGAGATCATCCAAACGACAGCATTATTGGGAACGGCCAGAATACTGAAAAGAGTCCTGGAGACTTGAGGAGACTTGTTGTCACTCAGACTCCAGTGAAAAACCATCGACTAACGCTGATGTGAAAAGCTCTAATGAGTGAATAATAATAATAATAATAATAATAATAATAATAATAATAATAATAAACAACTCTATGGGCGTTTTAAATGACTAATAAACAACATGTCACACGAGAAAATCTGGACCTAGTTAAGAAAAGGAAACTTTAAGAGAGAAACAGAATCTCTCCAAATAGCAGCACAAGACAACGCCATAAGAACCAATCATATCAGATTGAGAATAGATAAAACGCAACAAAATAGGAAATGTACTTTATGTGGTGATAGAGACAAACCCATCAATCACATAATAAGCGAATGCAGCAAATTAGCAAAGAAGGAGCATAAGACTAGACACGACTGAATGGGCAAGGGGATCCATTGGGAAATGTGCAAGAAATTGAAATTTGACCATACGAACAAATAGTATATGCACAACCCAGCACCCGTCCTAGAAAATGATGCACATAAATTCCTATGGGACTTTGACATACACACCTGATCACCTAATCTCAGCCAGAAGACCGAACATAATAATAATCAACAAAAGAAAACAGAACTTGCAAAATTGTGAGCTTTGCTGTCCCGATTGACCACAGAATAAAACTGAAAGAAAGTGAAAAGAAGGATAAGTACCTGGACCTTGCTAGGGAATTGAAAAAACTAGGGAACATGAAGGGGACCATTATACTAATCGGGATTGGTGCTTTTGGTACAGTCACCAAAGGATCATTAAAGGGACTGTAGGACTTGGTGGTAGGAGGACGAGTGGAAACCATCCAAACTACAGCCTTAGTGAGAACGGTCAGAATACTGAGAAGAGTCCTGGAGACTTGAGGAGACTTGTTGTCACTCAAACTCCATTGAGAAACTATCAGCTAACACACGCGTGAAAAACTCTCAAAAGAGAACAAATGATAATAAGAAAGAAAGAAAGAAAGAAAGAAAGAAAGATTTTCGACTGCAAGAGTTAGCCCGATGTTTTCCAGGCCTTCGTTCAATTGTTCGCCTTCTGGACTTCTGATAATGATAATGAGGATTTTTATGATGATGGACGATTGCATGGAAAGAGAGAGAGGGAAAGAGAGAGAGAGAGAAGGAGAGAGAGAGAGAGTGATTGAGAGAGAGACTGAAAGAATGTTTTTGGTGATAGATTTAGCACAAGTTCTTGCGAAGAGAATCATGAATTATAATCCGAGGCTGCGAATTTAGAAGACGTGGGGGCTAGGGTTCGGGTGGAGAAAGTCAGTGTATGATTGTGGGGTTAATGGTTTAATCGTGGTCGTCTTCAGTACTATCTGTCACGGTTTTATTCGCCTGATTCATCAAAGGGGCGCCTTGCGTCTGGACTCGGGCGAACCTAGAGCGCCATACGAGAAAAGTGTGAGCTTTTTGTGTGTGGGGGGGATGGAGATATTTAGAGGGGGTTGGGCTGAATCATTGTTTGCGGGTGGTGGTGTAGGGGAAATAATCATTCCGTTCATTGGCCAAATGGCGGGTCATAGTATTTGAGCATGCGCACAAATCCTCACACACGCAAATACCCACAAACCGAGAGTCTGTTCCAACGTAAAATGTTAGAAGTATTTATGGAAGTTCACGTGATGTAACGGTTACAGTCGTAGGAAATTGTTATGGTGATCCAAGTTCGAATCCTGGACGAATTTATTCTCGTTTCAGATAATGCTACCACTCTTGGGAAAGATATACATTCAATTATTCGCCCTCCAACGATGAATAAGGCAGACCAGACTTTTGTAATGGCAACCAGTCAAGGAGAGAAAAGTCTCTGAATTCAAACCTGTTAAACTTCACTTAAAAAAACTGATTTTGTGTCGTATTCAGTTCACGTGGAGGGGTCGGATAAATATACTTAAGAATTTATGAACTGTTGGGGGCACATACTTATTTTTCATTTGAAAAAGCAAACAGTGAGCAAATCCTTCATAAGGCAGTTTGGTTTGGTTTGGTTTGGTTTCATGGCATATCAACCTTTGTAGGTTATTTAACGCCAAATCCGTTTTCTGGAGACATTCACGCTTCTCCCCGAAACAACCAGAACCACAAACTCACAGTGTCTTCAGCGTTTCTCTTCTCAAACAGCAAGCACGACTTTTGCTACACTATGGCGAATATATCTCCCTCGCACATCCAACAATGCCTTTACCTAACAATGCACTTTTCGCTCAGTCATTTAGCTGCTAAAATGCTTTCTCCACTCTCTCATAACTTCATTTCGTTTCCTTACTTCTTTCTTTCCTATGAGACTTGCAACATAAACATAAACCCTTTATTCTATGCTGCCATTAAAAACCTTCATATAAAAGCTAACGGCATCTTCGTCTTCTTATTTGTTCATCCTCCTTTATTTTACAACAACACTTAGCGAGGGAATAACACACACACACACACGCGCGCGAGCGCATGAATACACTTCCCACATTAAAAATAATAATAAAACATTCCTACTCGCTAAAGTTACAAATATTACTATTTAACACTAACAATTTCATTTGATTCCTGTCATTTGTTTACACACAGTTAAATGACTACACTTATAGGATTTGTAAGGGAATAGAGTGCAGATAATTTTAATTCAAAATGATTAAGTGCTAATTTCTTTCCAGGCAAGAATTGCTATCGTTTGGAATTAGTTTAATGGTTTCAAGTATAGTTATCTAACACTAAAAATTCTATTCAGCATTATCATTTGTTTGCACACACAGTGAAGTCGAATCGAGTTTTGCTCAGACAAATAGTTTTATTCGCACACAGTTAAATGGTCTTAAGCATTGCCATTTTAACACTAATAATTCTATTCGATATCAAGTAAAATGGTTGCAAGTATTGCTATATAATACCAACAATTGAATTTTTGCACACAGTTAAATGTTTTCAAACATCGCTATGTAACATTATCATTTCAATTTAACATTGTAATATACTGGCTTAGCTAGCTAGCGACGGAGTGCTGTGGATGAATTTAGTAGATTCAATGCGGTCGCAAGAAAGCATCAACAAGGTGGTTTTACAGGAAAGATAAAAATAAAGGAGGATGGTGAGAAATCTTATTTATTGCCTGTTGATAGAATGACGGATTTTTCCATTCACAGATAAGATCAACAAATTATCAGAAAAAAACAACAAAAAAAAAAATCCTGGAAATATGGAAGTTTCGATAACCAGCCATAAATAGAAAATATGTGGGCGAAGAGGCGTGTTCATATATTTCTGTGTTGGAGTTGAAAGATAGTATAAGGTCTGTAATTTAGGACTGAGAAAGAAACCCGCTGGTCACTCAATCAAACCTGTCAGCTCCTCCGTGTGTGTTTCCCGGCCGTCGCGCAAATACACTCAAAGAGTCCACGCCACAGAAGAAAGATATGTGAGGACTCTCTCTCTCTGACTGTATTCCTACTTCACACAAACGTCGCTGTCGAAAAATAAAAATATTAATCTTATTTTTTATATATCAACGTGGTCTTCGTTGTTTGTCCAGCGGTACAATATACGACAAGATCAGTCATTTTGAACACAGTTAAATGGTTAAAAAGTTCTTGGTCAAACAGTTCTATTTGAGCCATAAAAGGAACCCTATCAGGTGCTACCACTCCGAATCAAGTGGAGCTGAGAGCAATGGCAACGAAGGAGCACTTCACATTTCCCAAAGCTACAAAACCATCAAATGTAGTTTCGTGCCATATACAGGACACTTTGGATGGGGGGGGGTCTTATTCCTCTGCCAAGATGTAGTAGTTAATAGTTCCACCTGACTGGGCTCATTTAACTGTGAGCAAATTAGTAGTTTTAGATAAGAATGTTTTAAACCACGACACTTAAAAAAACGTAATTATTGTATTATAATGGCCGAGGAATTTCGTTTTATGCCTTTGGGTTTAATTAGGCTGAGGACCCTTTCAGCTCAGTGCATGGGTTACTTAGGTGCAACATTAACACAGGTGTTCACGCGCGCGGACGTGTCACTCAGAGATGTCACGATAGTCCAGATGGGAAACGAGGTTAGGGAGTGCAGGTGACATCACGCACCGGAAGCATGCGGAGGATTTGGGGGATTTTGAAAAAGTCAGTTAGTTGAGTTCTGCCTCGGGAGAAGACGGTTGACTTTCGCTTGCTCGCCGAAGCCAGGCCAGTGGCCCTGTGGCGGGTACTACACGTGTTGGGGTGGGGTCTGATGGAAAAGTCCTCATAGAAAGAATGTGTATCTCTCTTCCTTATGTCGAAACCTTTAACTCAAAGGTAATAAAAGGTTTCCTACCTGAACTAAGAAGTCGTAAGTGTTTTTCGTGTTTCGGGATTCCTATGTTCTATGTATATATGTTATGAACATTCTATGTACGTTTCCCATATTCATGTATGGGTATGTTACATTATCATTGAATAGTAAGAGGTTCTTGAAACTAAATAATTGTATATGAATTATTAGTCTTAAAAGTAGTTTCTTGGAGCTAGACTGCGGTATCATAAGTAAGTTCGAACTCCAGTAGCGCTATTGCGTTCCCTTTCACTTTCTGGTTTGGTTTCTTTGTTTAATGGCATATCAACCCTTGTAAGTTATTTAATGCTAGATCCACGCTTCTAGAAGAACAGTCATCATCATCATCATCATCATCGCGTCATGCCGCTAGCACGGATATCCCTGACCATCTCTCACCACTTCTCCCTTTCATTCATCGCTTTTGGCAGGTCTTCCCGTATCCTCACATAGCTGCTGTATGTATGTTCGAGCTGGTTGTCCTGCTTTTGCTTGGCCATATGCGGGGGTCCATAGAAGTACATCATTGATGAGTTCGTCTTTGCTTCTCCAGCAGTGTCCTGCGTGTCTGGTTCGTCTAACTTGTATAGTTTTCGTGATGGGAGGCAAGTGGCCGTATAGTTGGTGTCTTGTGGGGTGTTGCCGCTAGGACTTGTTCAATATCGCTCTGAACATTCTTGTGTAATTGCCGTCTAGCTTCTACTTCTGCCGTTTTGTTAGCGTCCAAGTAGTGCATCCATATAGCAGTATCGATACGACCGCTGCCAGGAAAAAACTGCGTTTGGGAGGATATAGAGATTCATACCTTTCCCAAGGGTATTTGTCCGAAAGTGATCCTAACAGTGTGACTGGAGTTCGAACTCGCTTACTACGATTCCGCAGTCAATCCCTTTAACCATTACACCACAAGGACACCCCCTCTCTTTTGGGAAAGGTATGAACCTCTTTTCCTCCCACCTATGGATTTAATAATAACACTACTGTTCTTCTAGAAGGATGGCTTTGGCATTAAATAACCTACAAAAGTTGATATGCAATTAAACAAAGAAACCAGATCAACTTGGAGCTATAATTGTCAACAAATGATTTTTGCCATCAGTTGCTCAGAACCAAAGAAAGAAAGACTGAATTCGGTTTTAAATAATTCCAGGGTCGGCTTTGCGTAGACCCAACCTGCCAAGCAGCCCACTGACTGACTATCTTTGGTGGTGTAATGGTTAGCAAGCTCGACTAGCAAACCTACACGAGTGAGTTCGAGTCTCATTGGGTGCCCCTTTCATATGGCCTTGTGCCACATCTAAGCAAAAAGCTTAGTAAATTTCCACTGACTGACTATCTTACCCAACGTTGACAGGTACTTCAACTAGTAAAAGAAATCGTTTTTTGCTAACTTATTTTTTTTTTTATCACTAAGACTTTTGGCCGGACTGTAACGAGTGAACGAAAGATTAAGACTGTGGGAATGACTGAAAATAAGGATGAAAAAGTGAAGACCGAGGTTAGTGCTGATAAATTTTAGTCACTTTGAGACGATTGTTGTTATTTGGGAATTGCAGTGATAAAAAATTACAACCTGGACGAGACGTGAGGTTAGTTGGGAGAGGAGAAGACAAACCTGAGTCGAAAAGAAAAAAAAAAAAAAAAGAAAAAACAAAACAACACAAAACAAAACAAACAAAACAAAAAACCCGGCATTTTGTTTAATTTCAACTTCATTACATCAAAGATAAGATTCAAGTTAAGTAGCTGAAGTACTTGACATCGTCAAATCTACAGGTCAAAGTAAAGACACAAAGTCTTTAAATGACACTAGACTCAAATTATAGAAAATGTTGACTTGTCACTGTCGGTCTGTTCCACGTTTATATTGACAATAGATACCCCACTGCAAACAAACAAAAACAAAAGAAAAAACATCTATTTTTTACTTTTATTGTTGTAAGAACATCATGGGGGTGTCCTCGTGGTGTAATGGTTAAAGCGATGGACTTCGGAATCGTAGTATGCGAGTTCAAACTACAGTCGTACTATTACGTTCACTTTCGGGCAAATACCCTTGGGAAAGGAATGAACCTCCTTATCCTCCCAGCTATGGGTTAAATAGTACCACTACTGTTCTTCAATGAGAATGGCTTTCGCATTAAATAACCTACAAAGGTTGATATGCCATTAAACAAAAAAACAAAAACAAACCCAAATCAAACCTAAGAACATCATCTTCGTCATAATCATCATTTTCATTATTATTATCAAGGCAAGCCAGCTACACGAAGTCCTTTGACACTCTCTCACCATCTGCCCATATCGTCCATCGTGAATTGGTAAGTTCTGTTGACGGAATCCCGTGTCCGCACACAGCTGATCTATATACATTCTTGCTGGTCGACCAACACTGGTGTATTCATAGTGGCTTGTTTAGTATGATTTCGTCATTGTTTCTTCAGCATTTCCCAACATGTCTTGTTTATCTTACTTGGAGATTTTGTGAGATGGTTTGGTTGGTTGGTTGGTTTGGTTTTATGGCATATCAATCTTTGTAGGTCATTCAACGCCAAATTCTGTCTATATAAACATACATATACAACCAAAGATTTCAAAACGAATGTTAAGGTAGGTAGAATTTTCTATTAGCAGGATTTCATTTGTTTGCACAAGATCTGTGAGATGGTAGGTAAGTGGCCGAATAAGTAAGTAGCGCACTGGTTCCAGAATTTCTACAAAACAGCATGTAGCATTCTCTTGCCGTTCCTATCTCGATATTTTTCTGGGAATTTCTTTGGAGTCTAAGTGGTGCAACCGTAAGCCAAAAAGGACAAGCTATCATGCAACCATAGCGTTTGTTGACTTGTGTACGTTGTATTGTCAGTAGTAGATGCCCAATACTTTGTATTTGACTTGGATACACATATGATAATCGTTCCACTGCCTTTCATGTAATTTTCCAAATACGGGCAATACTGAAAAAAGTAAATAATTACATTTTCATTTGAATAGATATAAATTAGCGGACAATGGTCGAGGGCGGTCCGAAGACTCCCTTTTCATTAGCTGCGAAACCGAGGTGTCGGAGAGAGAGTGTTAATCCTTTCCCTGGATTGCTCCTCTTATCCTGGATCCGTACCTTATAATGCTGATTGTTTTCCAAGGAGACATCGAGTAACATAAGTACACAGTTTAAATGTAAATACACTGCTTAATTGTCAAAAATATTTCTATTTCAAGCTATTCAGTTTAGTAAAACAGTTCTAATTCAAACAATTCAATTTAGCGTAATTATGCAGTTTAGTTCTGTTTGACCCACAGAAAGGGACCTATCAGGTGCTACCACACTGGGCCAGAGTGGACCTGGGACCAATGGCAATGAAGAGGTGCCCCGCATTCCCCAAAGCCCCAGCATTAATGGAAACTCGCAATCAGATTGTTTAGTGCAATAAGGTAGATCACTCGATGGGGGTGTCTTATCCCTCCGCAGAAGTACAGTCGGTGTATTCTACAACCCCAGTCAACTGGGTAATAAATAGAAATAATCATGTTAGATAGAAATACTTGATTTCATTTAACTGTATGTAAAAATGAGCTTTTAAAAATGTTAATAACAAAATATGTTTAGAAATAATATATATATATATATATATATATATATATATATAGAGAGAGAGAGAGAGAGAGGGATGATTTTGCATTAAATAATCTACAAAGGTTGATATGCCATAAAACCCAACAAACCAAACCAAACCAAACCAAACCAAATGAGAATTATTAGTGTTGAAGAACAAGTTTTGAAACTATTGACTTCTATGCAAACTGAATTATGAGTGTTAAATAGCAATACTTGAACCCATTTAGCTGTGCGCAAAAATATTGATAGCAAATAGAATTATTACTGTTAAACAGCAATATTTGAAGCTATTCCACTGTGTGCGAACAAAAAGTAACAATACTTGAAATGATTTAACTGTGTGTGAATAGAAATATTAATGTTAGATTGCAATATTTGAAACCATTTTTCTATGTGCAAATAAATGATTAGTACTTAATAGAATTATGAGTGTTGGATAACAATAATTGAAACTATTTATCTTTGTACAAATAAATGAATCTGCCTCGCTTAAGATTAAAAATAATGCAACCGACAAATTATTGGCGGTACTCTGGCGAAAGAATTTTCGGCTGCCGCTCGTATAATGCAAAGCTCTTCGAACGAATTGAGCACTCTGGTAAAGTAAAAAAATGTAAACAAACGAACGCTGCTGCTACTACTGTTGCAACATAATACCTTATAATTCCCAAGCCAAACGTGGTATGCTTGTTGGCCGAGCGGTCTGATACTCAGTCTAACGTCAAGTTGGGCGGGTTTCGATCCCAGTTTCAAGCGTCCTACGTGTCTAGCCTCACTGAAGAGTTATGATACAACAAAACAGTCTGTCTGTGGATGACAATATATATATATATATATATATATTTATATGTGTGTGTGCCCTATATTTGTCGCTGCCTCCCACCAGACACGACTTGACACAAGGTCAAAAGCCCGAAGGCCAATTAAAGTGGGGATAAAGGGGAGGGGAAGGTCGGGAACGAGCCGAGACTCGAACCCTGCTTGTCAGTGCTGCTCATCGGCTCACTTAGTGCAATGTGAGCCTGATGAGGCAAGCAGTTTCACGAACCCAAATGTGGGTCCGGGCACGTATGCCAGTTAACGGCTTAAACTAGACGCTTGGTCTAGTGCCGTACAAAGGGGACAAAAGTGCAGCTCGCCCACCCGAAGGTTGCCCAGCCGAAGCTGGGGGCCTATTCGGCCCCGAGTCTGCTCTTGGTTTCGAGCACCCATCCGGCACGAATGCCAGACGGCCCAGCTAAAAAGCCGGGGGGCGTGCCCCTTTATATGTGTGTGTGCGTCAACAGGATCTGGCATTAAATAATATACAAATGTTGACATACCATAAAGCACAGCCACATTAAAAGAATTAATTATTAGGCTAACTAGAGCTGATGGATGCTGTCTTCTAAAAACCCATGGGTAAGATTTAGAAGAGTATTCTTATCGAAAACTAATCTCAAATCTCTGGAGTCGTCAGAGAAGTTAATCTTTATGTTTGCCGGAAAAGCTTTAGATTTAGAGATCTTAATATCTACGACCAGGTTAAGTGATTGAACTGTTTTAAGTACAGTAGCTGAACGAATAATTTCAACCTTCATTATTCACTGATTCTGTTCTCCGCTATTTTGATTTCATTTTAAGCAGTAAAAATTAAAAGTACTACAAATAATTTTGTTTTAGGTTAGCTTTTTTGTTTAATGACGTATCATTCTTTGAGGGTCACTTTTTCGTAAAGCCATCCTTATAAAAGGATAGTTGTGGTCCTATTTACCAACCCCTCCGCTCGGGCAGGATATGACACAATGTCAATTTTTAAGCGGAGTTTAACAGGTTTGAATTCAGAGTTTTCCTTCTCCTAGACTAGTCGCCTCATCAAGGCTGAAGAACCTAGTCTGTCCTACTATTTACCCATAGCTGGAGGGAGAATATTTGGATTCATACCTTTCGCAAGGGTATTAGTGCTATGTGAAATGCAATCAGTCTCGTCCAGGATTTGAACTCGTGTCGCCGTGTCCATATCCTGCGACGATAACCATTACACCACGGGCACCTCAACAATAGGATAGTTGTGGTACTATTTCACCCATAGTTGCATGAGATAGGGGTTTTATACCTTTTAAAAATGAACAAAATCATGCGACAAGAGTTCATCACGTCACTCATTATAGCATGTGGACTCTCCCCGACTAATAATGAATAATGAAAGTTAAATGTATGATTTTAAATAGATTTAGTTGGGTTTGGTTGGTTATTTGATAACAAACTATGTTTATGCATATCTATAAAATATATATGATTTGGTTTGGTTTGGTTTGGTTTTATGGCATATCAACCATTCTCAGTTATTTAATATCAAATACTCTTCATACATATATATCAAATATATATGATTTGATTTGGTTTGATTTTACGGCATATCATCCATTGTATGTTATTAAATGCCAAATCATCTTTATGCCTATATATTAAATATATATGATTTGGTTTGGTTTAGTTTTATGGCATATCAACCATTATCAGTTATTTAATATCAAATACTCTTTATACATATATATCAAATATATATGATTTGATTTGGTTTGATTTTACGGCATATCATCAATTGTAGGTTATTGAATGCTAAATCCTCTTTATAAATATAAATTAAATACATATGATTTGGTTTGGTTTGGTTTGGTTTTATCATATCAATCATTCAAGGTTATCAAATACCAAATCCTTTTTATACACACACACACACACACACACACACACACACATATATATATATATATATATATATATATTAAATATATGATTTGTAAACAATTTTTGTAGATAACATTTTTAAAGGAACCTGATCTGATTTTTGCAGACAGTTGAATAGTTTCACTTATTTCTTTCTAACACAAATAATTTTATTTACTATTATTCATTTATTTTCACATATTTCAATGTTTTAAGTATTTCTATGTATCAGTAAAAATTCTATCAAACACCAGTCATTTGTTTACACAGTTAAATGTTTAAACATTTCTATTTCAAAAGATTTCTCTTCTTTGGCGACCTTAGTCGAGGATGACCCGAAGGTTCTCTTTTCAATAGCTACTACATCAAGGTGTGAGGGAGGGCGCTACTCCATTCTCACTTTACCCTTGATCTTTATCTTATAATGCTGAGTGTTAAGCAAGGGGGCATCAAGTACTATTTTTTGAGTCTTTGGTATGACTCGACCAGAGATTGAACCCCGGTCTCCCGGACCATTAGCGAATACTCTAGTTTAGCATAAGTACACGGTTTAAATGTCTAACAGTTTTTTTACTCATAGATAGGACCCTATCAGATGTTACCACTTCGGGTCTGAGTGAACCTGGAAGCGATGGCAACGAAGGGGTATTTCGCATTTCGCAAAGCTCAAGCCTCATCATCAGATTATTTAGTTTTAAATCCAGCACACTCGCTGCGGGATTCTAATCCCCTTCTGAGAGGCAGTCGGAATATTCAGCAGCTAGTTTTAAAAAGAAAGAAAGAACTAAAGAGTTCCATAAAGAATGTACGTATGAACATAAAAGGAACACGATTCCCTAGCCTCTTGGCATAGAATAATCTTCAACAGTTTGACGTGGAGTTAAAACCAACTAATCACTCAAACCATCAATCTTACTCGTCCCATTGAAAATTTTCTTACACAAAATTCAAAACTGTTCTCTTCTTACCTACGTGGTGTTATAAAATGAAAACTTACTCCGACTTTCAAGGACTTTTCAAGAGAAAGAAATTGTTTTATGAATTCTTAAAGTCTAGTCCATAAAGAATTTTATTCAATAAATCTAATTTTGCTATTTTCTTTTTCATTTGGTCCCTTTTGTATTCTTTCTCTTTTACTGAATTGCATATCAACCTCCATGTGTTATCTAATGTCAAAGCCGTTCTTGTAGACGAACGTCAGTGATATTAATTAACCTATAACTGGATTGATAAGATGGTTCATACCATTCTCAAAGGTATCAATACAAAAGTGAACGAAATAGCACGGCTGGAATTCGAACTCACAAAATTTGAAGCTGCAGTCCAGCAGTTTAGCTATTAAGTCACTTCTACTTTTAATCCGGTGTGGCAATTGTGTTTCACTTGTCCGTCAAAGATACACCGGGAGAAAAAGCCAAATTGGAATAACACTAGGATATTACATGCTGCTTGGAAAAATTTCATGGAAGCTATACCGGATAAAACAGCAAATGTGAGGCCACCTACCGCCAATCTCGCAAAACATCCCGAACGAGAAAGACATTCTGAGCACTGATGGGGAAACTCATAAGTGAAGTTCTCCAATGGACACACACGTGCTGGGCGACCAGCTCCTTGGGAACATTGGATGCCGTCTAGAGAAATTATCAAGAACGCTAGCCGATAGAGACAGAGAGAGAGAGAGAGAGAGAGAAGGCGTCAAAGGAATCCATGTTGTCAGCTAACCTTGATGATGACTGTGGTTCATTGAGCATCCGACCAACTCACCTAGAGGGGGGCATTATGACGTTGTGGTTAACAAGCTGAATTGTGACATCTTAGTAAGCGAGTTCGAACTCCAGTCACACGATTGCATTCACTTTCAGACTAATACCCTTGTGAAAATTATAAACCCCCTTAATCTCTATGCTGTGGATTAAATAGCACCTTACTGTTCTTTTTCGAGAATCGCATTAGCATCGATTGGTTTGGTTGGGTTTTATGGCATATCAACCATTGTAGGTTATTTAATGCTGAATCCTTTTGATACATATATATTAAATATATAAGATTTGGTTGGGTTGGGTTTTGTGGCAAATTGTAGGTTATTTAATGCCAAATCCTCTTTATACATATATATTGAATATATATAATTTAGTTGAGTTTGGTTTAATAGCATATCAACCATTGAACGTTATTTAATGCCAAATCCTCTTCATAAATACATATGAAATATATATGATTTGGCTTGGTTTGTTTTTACAGCGTATCAGTCATTGTAGGTTATTTAATGCCAAATCCTCTCTATAAGTAAAGTAAGTAAAGTCGGCGACCTTAGTCGAGGGTGACCCGAAGGCTTCCTTTTCAAAAGCTACTACATCGAGTTGTACGGGAGGGCGCTACTACATTCCCTGCATTGCTTCACTTAACCCTTAATCCTTGCCTTATAATGCTAAGTGTTAAGCAAGGCGGGATCAAGTACTCTTTTTTGAATCTTTGGTATCACTCGACCTGACTTTGAACCCTGATGTCCCGGGCCATTGTCGAATACGGGATTGGGTTTTGGTTTGGTTTTATTTTATGGCATATCAGCTATTGTAGATAATTTAATGCCAAATCCTTTTGATACATGCATGTTATATATGATTTGGTTTGCTTTGTTTTCATGTCGTGTCAACCATTGTAGGTGATTTTATGCAAAATCCTCTTTATTCAGATATTTATTGAATTTGTAAACACATTTCATTGATAACATTTTTATACGAGCCTGAATGTATTTATTGTACACGCAATTGAATGATTTCAAGTATGTCTATACAATAGTTAGAATTTAACATCAGTCATTTCTTTGCACACATTGTGGTTTTTTAGTCGGCAAATTTGTTAAAACTAATTTATTCCACTCAATAGAATTGCAAATGTTTCAATAGGTTTAAATTATCGCAATCAAACACACATAATTCTATTCGATATACATCATTTGTTTTCACTCAGTGAAGTTGTTGCAAGTATTTCTATTTAACACTACCGATTCATTTGCACACAGTCCAATGATTCCAAGTATTGATATGTAAAACGAATAATCAAATTTAGGCACATATTTAAAAAGTTTCAAGTATTTTTATGTATTACTAACAATTCAGTTAAATAATGATTTGTTTTCACAAAATTAAATGGTCAAACAGTTCTATTTCTAACTGTTTGATTTAACGTAAATCTTTTGTTTGCCCACAGTTTAAATGTCAGGCAGTTCTACTTGATCCATCGATAGGACTCTGTCAGTTGCAACTTATACGGTAAGAGTGGAGCAAGGAACAAAGGGGTACTCCACATTCCCCAAAGCTCCAGCATTACTGGTTTAGTGCTATAACCAGGACACTAACAAAGCTGTGGTCTTACTCCTCTGCAGAGGTGGGGTCGGCGTATTGTACTGGGCCTTTTGCTATTTTCGATTATCTATTTTTTTTTTGTACGCAAAAGAAATATTAATGATAAAATAGGGTTACAGAATAAATAAAAATGAACCTGATATTTAAATAAAACAATGTTTTATGTATTACAACACAAAAATTAATCAAATGTTCGTCCAACCAACCAAAGAAAATCTTCTCACAGAAGAAAAAGTCCCAGTCAATCGAGAGAAAGATGTCTGTGTGTATTATAATGTCAAAAATAAATCAGGAATGTTTGAGTAAGGGAGTGAAATTAAGCCAAAATAGGATAGAGACAATATATATATTTTTTTCGACAGCAAACGGAAAAATCTTAGAGAGAAAATGTTGTATTTACCTAGCGACAACAAATGGAAAAAATTTTTTTTTTTGTTTTAAAATATTTCAATCTTCGCATGTGGATCACGCATAAGCAGCAGTTTGATTCAAAATATTTTTATTGGCTGGGCTGAGGAATATTGTTGTGACGTAATGTTTTATTATTTTCTTTTGGCAGATCATTCTGGTTGCTATTTATATTATTTAGTGTCTACATAGACAGGGTGGAACGATAAAATTGTCGACCTAGAAAAGACGACATGATTCCATTTCTGTGTAATGAAAACTGGTTTTCTTTTTTTGTTGCAGACCATATACTAGTTGGCCAGTTGTGTACAAATCCCAAGAGCGATAGGAGCCTTCTATCATGTCTGAAAGTGACACAATATTCAACGAGCGAGATCGGAGATTCGCCGCTGTACAAGTCATGCTCTTTACCGATCTGAGTTATGACAACAGGACCATTGCCAGCACCCTCAAAATGCAAATCCGGGCGGTTCAACGCTTGAGGGAACAGCTCAACGTATCGGACGAACCTTTGGAGGTGGTGGAGCGGAATCCCAAGGCTGAGGACACCGCCAGGAAAAACCGGACCAAGGAGTTCATCGAAAAGATCCAGGCAATCATTGATGAAACTCTCCAGCGATGTGGTGATCCCCTGGTGTAATCAGCTGGCCGGTGGTAGACTCTGGGTGTGGCAGCTGGACTCGGCCCACAAGTCCAAAGAGACCTAGGCTTGGCTTCAGAAGGAGTGCTACGACTTTGTACCCTTCTCTCACTGCTCCCCCCTCATCCCCCGACCTGAACACGCAGGACTACTTTGTTTGGTCATACGTCAAGAATATCATTAACATGACCTCCCACAATACCAAAGCCAGCCTGATTGCCACCATCCGCCGAGTATTCACCGAGCTCCCGCCGGCGCTTGTGGAAAAGGCATGCTCCCAGTTCCGGATCTGTATAGAGGCGGTGATTGAGGCTGAAGGCGGCTACATTGAATAGATGTCAGCTCTACGACATAATCAAGTTGCCTGAATTGATTTTTTCATTAAAAGTTTTAAAATAAAGCTGTAGTGTTGTTTTCTTTAGGACGACAATTTTATCGTTCAACCCTGTAGATGTCAGCTCTACTACATAATCAAGTTACCTGAATTGAGTTTTTCAGTAAAAGTTTTAAAATAAAGCTGTAGTGCTGTTTTCTTTAGGAGGACAATTTTATCGTTCCACCCTGTATTTCAGTGGTTTCAAGAATTGCTACTTAATACAGGGTGGAACGATAAAATTGACCTTGTGTCTGCAATTTCTAAATATTTTTTGGTTTGTCCAATCAAATACGAATAATTTTAAACAGGTCTATTTGCCAAATGGGTCCCCAACACATACTATCACTTCGAGTAAGAGTAAACCTGGGAGTAATAGCAATGATGAGGTACTGAAAACTTTACTCAGATAGCCAAAAATGAAGCCTCACCATTAGATGCAGTTTAACATGATACCCTGGACACCTACCTTTTTTCGAAAAGGTGTGTCTCAACCCTCAGCAGGGGAGACATTCAGTCCACAGGGCTGAAGAAATAGAGAAATATAACTGTACGTAACTCAGAAATTTAAACAGTCAAGGAAAACCGGAGAAAGTTTCGGCTGAACAATAATTAATGATAACGAAGAGAATCATTTGAAGAAAATAAATAAATATAAAAATAAAATATATGAAAGTACTTCATGTTAAAACTTCGGGCTGGTTGGCTGTTTGGGTTTATGGCATATTAACCTTTGCATGTTATTTAATGCCAAATCCATTTTTGCATAAATAATCAGTTCTATTTCAAACAATTCAGTTTAGCATGAGTACACAGTTTGTCAAAAATATTTCTATTTCAAGCTATTCATTTTTGTCAAGCAGTTGTAATTCAAACAACTCAATTTAGCGTAAGTAGATTTTAATGTCAATAACAGTTCTATTTCGAACAATTCAGTTTAGCATAAGAACGCATTTTAGTTCTATTTGACCCAGAGATAGGACCCTATTATGTGACACTAATCTAAGTCAGAGTGGACCTGGGAGTGATGGAAATGAAGGGGTGCTACAGATTTCCTAAAGCTCCAGCAATACTGGAACCTTACCATCAGATTATTTAGTCTTACGAGGATCATTAAATAAGTTTCCAGACTTTTTTTTGTATGGGCACTTTTATTGATAGTACACACATGAAACTCTAGTCCTCTTCAAAGGAATCTCCTCCGGCGGCAATACACTTGTTGTATCGTTCCAACAACTTCTGGAAGTCCTGTTGTGTGAGCGTGTCAATGACCTTCGTCACAGCCTCTTTCATTTCCTCACTTGTCTCTAAACGACTGCCTCTGAGTTTAGGGAATAAGCAAAAGTCACAGAGAACAACGTCTGAACTATACGCAGGCTGAGGAACTGTCTTGATGCCCATCTTGGTCAAATAGTCCGTGACAAGGATGGAGTTGTGGACAGGTGCATTGTCCTGGTGGAAATGCCACTGACCCGATTTCAAGAGTGCTGGCCTCTTCCCTAGGAATCTTTTCCTGAATTCCCTTAAAACCTCAACATAGTAACCCTAAGCCTAACCCTAACCAGTTGGCCAAACAACTCTGGTGTATTGACTTCCTTACTCCTCCCACACCTCTCATCATCCCTCCCTGCCTTCCTTGAATCTCTTATGCCACTCAAAAACTCATGCTCGATTTTTGCAAGATGCTCCAAAAGTAGTCTGAAGCATTGCATACGTTTCAGTGGCATTTTTTCCAAGTTTAAAACAGAATTTTATTGCATATCCTTCTTCTAAATTGTCCTCACGTCCAGATTGCATTTTTGAAATCCACCCGCGCAGACAATCAGGATTTAGTTGGGTGTATTCCAATTCCTGCTGTAGCTGTTCATTTTAAATTGAAATCATAAAAATTGGTCAGTCATCTCATAAGATGTATAGCAATAACATAGTGAATTTTCAAGAGTATACGACAATTTTACATGCTTGTACCAAAAAAGTCTGGAAACTTATTGAAGGCACCACGTATATACAGGACACTCATTGGGTGAGGTCTTACCTCTCTGCAGAAGTGCAGTCAGTGTATTCTACAGCCCCAGCCGACTGGGCAATAAAACTTCAGGAAAGTACAAGAAACGGAAATAATGAAGAAAGATTTTTTTTCTTTTTCCGTGCAAAGACGAAGATATACGTATTTCATGAAAACTAACTTTGATCTTTCAAGGGATTTATTTTCGTGAGAAAGAAATTATTTGCTTTATGATAGCCGGGACTGGAATTAATTCTCTCTGTAAATAGATCCGTCCCACGCTGACCACTCCTTCAAAAACCCAAGAGTCAGATTTAGAAATGCATTATCTCAGACTAATCTAAAATCTCTGGAGTCGTCAGATAAGTTAATCTTCATGTTTGCTTGAGAAGCTGTGGTTTTTGCGATGTCAAAGTCAATCAAATATGTAAAGATTGTTCATTAAATTGTCAGTAGACTATTTGGATAACTTTGAATGGTTTTATTTGTTTGTTTATTTCAAAAACCTTTTTTCATCGTTTTTGTATCTTTTTTGTTTGTTTGTTTATTTGTTTGTTTGGGTTTATGGCATATCAACTCGTGTAGGTTATTTAAAGCCAAATCCATTTTTATACATTTAAACTGTTCTATTTCAAACAATTCAGTTTAGCTTATAATTGTCAAAAACATTTCTATTTCTCCCAACTATGGGTTAGATAGTACCATTACTGTTCAAGGAGAATAGATTTGGCATTAAATAATCTACAAAGGTTGATATGCCATTAAAACAAAGACACAAAACCAAACCAAACCATTTCTATTTTAAATTATTCAGTTTAGTCAAACAGTCTGAATTCAAACAAATCAATTTATTATAGGTATAGACTTTTGTTTACACACAGTTAAATGTCAAAACAGTTATGTTTCAAACAATTCATTTTAGTTTAAGTACAGTTTCAATCTCAAACAACAGTTCTGTTTTAAAAAATTCAGTTTAGCATACAAAAACAATTCCATTTGAAACAATTCAGTTTAGCATAAGTACATAGTTTAAATGTCAAAACGTTTCTATGTCAGGCAATTCAGTTTAGCATAATAACACTGTTTAGCTTGATTTGACCCATAGATAGGACCCTTATCAGGTGCTACCACTTTAGACCACGGTGGATCTGGGAGCGTGGTAAGGAAGGGGTACTCCGTATTCCCCAAAGCTCCAGCATTACAGGAACCTCACCGTCAGATTATTTAGAGTCAAAAACTGG
Source organism: Sepioteuthis lessoniana (assembly GCA_963585895.1). Lineage (NCBI taxonomy): Eukaryota > Metazoa > Mollusca > Cephalopoda > Myopsida > Loliginidae > Sepioteuthis > Sepioteuthis lessoniana. Next base: position 62,628 of record CAUZXS010001205.1, on the reverse strand, counting down.
ACACTCATTGTGGGAGGGTCTTATTACTCTGCAAAAAATCAGTCGGTGGGATTCTACAGCCCAAGCCGACTTGGCTAATTCTTTGTATCTTTTTCCTCAATTCTCTATTGGATTTTTTTCTTTTAATTACTTAGGTGAGTCATTATTTTGACTACTTTTGTACATACAAGTTTCCGGCTTGCATATCACGCGAAGAAAGCATTCGACTCGTGGGAGTTACTCATACTTATTGGTTGTATTGTGGTTGTGGGTACGCTGACATGTTACGCATTACTTTATTCAATGTGTGATTTGAAAATGGTGCAAGAGAGCGATCTGTATCGTCTAATTCAGGAACTTATGTTTTATGAGTTGGAACTGAGCCATGAGGCCTCGGAAGCAGCTAAAAGCCCATATATTGTGCGAAATATACTGTGCCAGATGTTTGAAGAAATTTCCCTTTTGCTACAAGAATCTCGACGATCAAGAGAGGTCAGGTAGGTGTAAAAGCAGAGATTCCGAGGCTGTCCTCCAAGCCATTGAGGGAAATCTGGCGAAGAGTAGAATCAGGCGAGCACTGTATATCACAGTCCGCTGTGGTTTGTTACCCTCTTAACTTCGGCGAAAACATCCAGAGATGCTGAATTGCGGCTGATGTTATCAAAATACTTTTAAAACATCAAGTAATAACATTTTTACGATGATATAATTACGATATGATATCAGTATCCATATGTTCACATACTAATCATCAAATTCTTTTGAATCGCCCACATCTGATAAAAAATATCAATATTTCTATGAGATTGGGTTGTTTCGGTTTGGTTTTATGGCGTATCAACAATTGTGGGTTATTTAATGCCAAATCTTTATACGTATGCATGAAATATATATGATTTGGTTTAGTTGGGTTTTATAGCGTATCAACCATTGTTGGTTATTAAATACCAAATCCTCTTTATACATATGTATTAAATATATAGGATTTGGTTTGATTGGTTTTTATGGCATATCAACCATTGTAGGTTATTTAATACCAAATCCTCTTTATACATATATATTAAATATATATGATTTGGTTTGGTTGGGTTTTATGGCATATCAACAATTTGTAGGTTATTTAATACCAAATCCTCTTTATACATATATATTAAATATATATGATTTGGTTTGGTTGGGTTTTCTGGCATATCAACCATTGTTGGTTATTAAATACCAAATCCTCTTTATACATATGTATTAAATATATGTGATTTAGTTTGGTTCGATTTTATGGCATATGAACCATTGTAGGTTATTTAATACCAAATCCTCTTTGTACATATATATTAAATATATATGATTTAGTTTGGTTGGGTTTTATGGCATATCAACCATTGTAGGTTATTTAATACCAAATCCTCTTTGTACATATATATTAAATATATATGAGGATTATTATATAAGTTTCCAGACTTTTTTTGTATGGACACTTTTATTGAAAGGGCACTCATAAAACTCTAGGCCCCTTCGAAGTAATCTCCTCAAGATGCAATGCACTTGTTGTAACGTTCCAACAACTTCTAGAATGCCCCATGGAAGTATTCTTTTGTGAGCGGGTCAATGACCTTCGTCACAGCCACTCTCATCTCCTCAATTGTCTCATAACAACAGCCTCCAAGTTTTTCCTTGAGCTTAGGGAATAACCAAAAGTTAGAGGGGGCAACGTCTGGACTATTGGGAGGGTGACGAACTGTCTTGATGCCCATCTTGTTCAAATAGTCTGTGACAAGGATGGAATTGTGGACTGGTGTATTGTCCTGCTGGAAAGGCCACTAACCCGATTTCAAGAGTGCTGGCCTCTTCCCTAGGAATCTCTTGCTGAACTCCCTTCAAGCCTCAACATAGTAACCCTAACCCTGGAAACTTATTGAATGCACCACGTATGATTAAGTTTCTTTGTGTTTCATTGCATATCAACCATAATAGGTCATTTAATGCCGAATCCTCTTTATTCATATGTATCAAATATATACGATTTACAAACGCATTTTGTTGATTTCATTCTTTTGCACACTGTTTAAGGGTTTCCAGTATTGCAATGTTAGTAAACAGTTGGTGACTGTTGTCGAGGGCGACCAGAAGGCTCCCTTTTCAACAGCTTCTACACCGAGGTACAGGGGATTGACCTACCCCTTTCCCTGGATTGCTCCACTTTACCCTTGATATGTACCTTATATTGCCGAGTGTTAAGCAAGGGGGTATCAAGTACCTTTTTTTAAGTCTTTGGTATTATTATATTGAACCCAGATCTTCTGGACCATTCAGTAACAATTTAACATCAGTCGTTTGTTTGACACATTTGAATAGATATAAATAGATATATATGAAATTACTTTGTCGGTAATATCATTTTTGAATATATTAGAAATCATTCGTTTGCACACATTTGAATGGTTCGAAGAATTGTTATCGATCACTAACTATTCAATTAAACATTGGTCTTTTCTTTACACGCAGTTGAATGATAAACAGTTCTATTTCAAACGATTCAATTTAGCGTAAGTAATTTGTTTGGTCACAGTTTAAATATCAATCACTTCCATTTGACACATAGATAGGACCCTATTAGGTGCTTCCATTCCGAGCCAGAGTAGACCTGGGGGTGATGGCAATGATGAGAGCACTTTGTATTCTCCAAAGCTCCAGCATTACTAGAGCCTCACCATCAGATTGTTTAGAGTCATATCTTGGACACACGTTGTGGAGTGGGGGCTTATTGTTCAGCCTCAACTGACTGGGCTGATTTCTATGGTTAGAATCTTTATTAGAAAAGCAGAACTACTCTTATGGAGAAAATCAGGTGAAGTTTCCAATTATGTATTGACAGGAATGGTCAACAGGTAAAGATCTTAAGTTCAAATTATCATATAGAAACTCTGAAAGAAATGTTTACATTCTTTTGAAAAAACTGGATGGTCTGGTTCTTCATGGTGAAGTCTAATAATTTATTAAGTTTGTCTAAAACCATAGAAAAGTTATTTCATGGGGCTAAAAGACAGACTAAAATACCTAGTCGTCGGTTGCCTAGTTGAATGGGGCTGATTGAATCACTGCAGAAAGGTAAGTGTCCATCAACGAGTGTCCTGGATGAGAAACTCAATATTCTGACGGTAAGGCTTCAGTAATACTGGAGCTTTGGGGAATGCGGAGTATCACTTTCCTGCCATCGCTCCCAGGCCCACTCTGGCCGGAGTGGTAGCATCTGATAGGGTCCTATCTATGGATCAAATAGAACTAAACTATGTGCCTGTGCTAAACACAATCGCTTGTAATAAAACGGTTTTGACATTTAACCTGCATACTTATGGTAAATGAATTGTTTGAAATGGAAATGTTATGATATTTAAACTGCGTACTTATGCTAACCTGAATTATTTGAAATAGAACTGTTTATATATATCTAGACGGATTCAGCATTAATAAACTACAATCGTTGATATGCTATAAAACCAAACCAAACCAAACCCAATCGACGGGACTTAGAATATGCTGACTGTAACTCTTGCAGAAGAGTAAGACCCCCCACCCACCCAAGAGGAATCCTGAATATGTCACTAAACTGCATCTGATGGGAAGGACCCTATTCTAGAAATTATAATCATAGGTCCACCGTGACTCGGAGTGGTAGTACTTGTTTGGGTCCTTCCCATCGGGCAAATATATCTGTCTGAAAATAATCTGCATTTGATATGAATATCTTTTATCGTTTAGGGATTTCGGACTATTGTCTTCATCTTTATTGTTATAGGTTTCTTAGGAGACAATCATTTAAAAGTTGCAGGTTCAATCCTGACTGCAGGCGAGTAACAAAACAGGAATACTTAACGCTTGTACCCGGTTATGGCTAACGGAATCAGAGCAGGCGACCCCCGTGGATTCAATAAAGGACGTAGTTCGATGTTCCGTGAAAGTTCCCGAGTTCAACAAACACCTGAAGAAGGCTGGAGGACATATCGGCCAAAACGTTAGGGAAATAACAATAAAGATGAAGACGATAGTCTGAAAACCCTTAATGATAAAAATCATCAAGCTTCGTCTCAGAAATGTAGACAAATTGATATGAATTTACCAGTCCCCACCACACGAGCAGGATGGGACGGAAGGACAATTATTGAGCTGAGTTTAACAAGTTTCAATTTAAAGTTTTCACTCTGGCCTACTGGCCAAATGGGTGGAACGTTCACCAATGGCCTGGGAGACTGGGGTTCAATCCCAGGTCGAGTCAAATCAAAGACTCAAACAATAGTACTTGATGTCGCCTGGCTTAACACTCAGCATTTTTAGGTACGTTTCAAGTGTAAAGTGGAGCAATCCAGAGAAAGGATTAGTGCCCTTCCTTACACATCAGTGCTGTGACTATTGAAAAGGTAGCCTTCAGGTCACCCTCGACGACGGTCGGTTAACAAATTCAGAGTTTTCCTTCATCTAGATTGTATTCTACAGCCCAAGCTGGCTTTCGTTTTTGTTTGAGTACTGGTTTTCATGAGCCCGGAAGCCTTGGAGAATAACACGCACAAAATTCTCAGTGATTTCGAGATACAATAAGATCAACTAATCCCAACCCCGAAGTTGAAATGAAGTGATAATTACCCCCCCCCCCCGACACTCCAAAGAAAAGGAACTTACCGACCTGAAGACTTTTCTCTCTTCGTGGACCACAGAGTGCAAATCAAAGAAAACAAACAAACAAAAAAAAAAAAAAAAAAAAGAGAGAGACAAGTACTAGAACCTGCCAAAGAAAAAAAAGCTATGGAACATGAGGGTGACGGTGATACCAGTTGTAATTGACGCACATGTAATAGACGCAAAGCTTGGGGCTGGAAAAGTTGGAAATCGATGGACGAATCGAGACAGTCCAAATTACAAAAGTGTTAAGATCGGCAGGAATACTAAATAAAATCCTGGAAGCTAGAAGCGACTTGTTGTCACTCAGACTCCATTGGAAAACTATCAGCTGCCGCTGGTGTGAAAAGTCACAAAGAGTAAAATAATAATAATAATAATAATAATAATAATGAGACTTTAACATACAAACGGATCACCTAATCTCGGCCAGAAGACCAGACCTCATAATAATCAACAAAAGAAAGAGAATCTGCAAAATTGTTGACTTTGCTGTCCCGGCGGACCACAGAATAATCTGAAGGAAAGTGAAAAGAAGGATAAGTACCTCGACCTAGATAGAGAATTAAAAAAACTGTGGAACATGAAAGTAACGATTATGCCAATTGTGATTGGTGCGTTAGGCACAGTAACTAAAGGATTATTATAGGGCCTGGAGGACTTGGAAGTTGGCGGACGGATAGAGACTATCTAAACGACAGCATTGCTGAGGACGGCTAGAATACTGAGACGAGTCCTGGAGACTTGAGGGGACTTGCTGTCACTCAAACTCCAGTGAAAAACCATCAACTAATACAGATGTGAAAAACTCTAGAGGAGTAAATAATTACAATAATAATAATAATAATAATAATTGTGAGGTTTTCACATCAGAGGTAGCCGATGGTTTTTCACTGGAGTCTGAGTGACAAGTCTCCTCAAGTATCCAGGACTCTTCTCAGTATTCTAGCCGATCTCAGCAATACTGTAGTTTGGATTGTCTCCACTGGTCCTATTATTTCCAAGTCCTCCAGTCCTTTAACCAATCCTTTGGGGACACTACTAAGATCACCATTTATAATTGATATTACCGTTACTTTCATGTTCCTTAGTTTTTTCAGTTACCTAGCAAGGTCCAGGTACTTATCCTTCTCTTCGCTTTCTTTCAATTTTACTCTGCAAAAATCTACGATTCTGCAGTCGGAGGGTTTGAAACGGTCTCCAAGGCTTGGATAAAAGACTGGAGGAATCGGAAATCAGAGAGAGAGAGAGAGAGAGAGAATATAGACAACCCAGACCACAGCACTGGTGAAATCAGTGAGCATACTTCGAAGATTTCTGGACATCTGTGGAGACTTACTTTCAATCTGACTTCAGTAAAAAAAAAAAAAAACAACTCTTAAAAGTGATTTTATTTCCTTTTAAAAATATATATACACTTTTTAAAAAGTGAGCTCAAGGCCTGAAATGTTTTGAGGAGAGGGGAAGGGGAGAAAACTGTGCTATTCATAGCTGTTCTAGAGAGCCTTAGCTATCCACAATCATCATCAGCCCCCACTTTACAGTAAATTAATTCTTGCATCTCCTTGCGCACAACAGTCACCAAAATACCTCATTTGCTTAAAGTGATGTAAAAAAGTCACAACGAGTAAAATCTTATTATATGGAGATTATGTCACAGAAACCACATCAATATCGACGTCACAATATTTTTAAAATTATTTACGTCACATTCTCAATGATTTTATTTAAATTACAATTAATATAAACGCTGTTTAAAATCATTAATTCAGTTGGCATTATCTACATACTAAGAATGTGCAATTGCATTTATATAAACAACAAAATTGCAGTATGTAATCTAAAAAGGAAGGATGGCCTAGTGGGTAGAGTGTTCGCCAATGGTCCGGGAGTCCAGGGTTGAATCTTAGGTCGAGTCATACCAAAGACTTGAAAAATGATACTTGATATCTCTTAGCTTAACATTCAGGATTATAAGGTACGTATCAAGGGTAAAGTGGAGCAATCCAGGGAAAGGAGTATGGCCCTCCCCTACATCTCAGTGTCGTAGCTTTTGAAAAGGTAACCTTCGGGTCGCCCTCGACGACGGTCGCCAACTTCAATTACTTTTACTTAATATTTTAGAAGGATAACTAATTAATCCAAATTAATATTTTAGAAGGATAAGTAATTAATCTAAATTGATATTTTCTTAGTATTTTTTTTATTTATAAGTGTTTGGTTTAATTTGAAAGAATACGAGAAAAAACTACAATCGATATTTTAAAAAAATATCCTTTATCAAAAAGGAATAACTGTGATTTTATTTTTTACTATCTAATTTAGTACAATCAGAAAAATTTGGCAATGAAAGTCGGGAGGGATTGGGAGAGCTAGCTGTTCTATTGTTCAATGATTTCTCCTCTATTTTAAATAGGTTGAACGTAGCGATTCAATTTCAAACAATTTTGAAGGCATTCTTATTGCTTGTCTTCATATAAATTTCATTTATTTTTAAACATGTACACACGCGCAAAGAATAAGTCATTAAGAGAAAAATTGCAAGAAACTTTTATATGCATTCATATCTATTTTTGAGAATTAATTTTTATTTATTACGGACTTTTTGTCCTCATCTTGGTAGTTTTTGTGTTGTTTCTTCTTTTACTACGTTTCGGCCAAATTTTACCTCTGGCCTTTTTCAGGTAATTTACCGCGACCTAGGATTCCCAGTAATTACTGCCTTCCATAGTTGTTGTCTATCGCACCACGTTTTTGACCAAGTAAACCTCTGGCCAGCTTGGGTAGGATTTGAAACCACTATCTTCTGACAATGCTCACCTGGAAACGTAGAGACTCAACGCCTCTATCCGCTGCGTCACGGGCCCCGAAGGGGCGATCAGAGATGGATTTTTGGTCTTATAAATCCAATTATTTGTTCTCCTTATCTGGTCTTCCATAGTCGGGTCCGTACCGAGGTCGCGGTTAAATCACCGGAAGAAGGCAAGAGGTGAAATTTGGCCGAAACGTAGAGAAAGAAGAAACAACACAAAAACTACCAAGATGAGGACAAAAAGTCCGCAATAAATAAAAATTATTTCTCAGATTAAGAAGCGTCATCTCAAAATGATTCCAATTAAAGACATATCTAATTTTGTTTGACTTTTTATTTTAATAAAATGTTATATTACCTAAAAAGTTTAAACATTCGCCATCGCATAATGACGACGTGTTCAAACTCTAGTCACCCTAAAAGGTTCATTTTCGGGTAAATAGCCTTTGAAAAAGCATAAAGCCTATGAGTTAAATAGTGCCACTACTGTTCTTCTTGAAGGATGGCTTTAGCATCAATTAACACACGATGGCCCAGTCGGCTGGTAGCTGTAGAATACACCGACTGCATCTCTGAAGAGGGGTAACACTCCCCCAACGAGTGTCCTGGTTATGACACTAAACAATCTGCAAGTGACTCTGCAGTAAAGTTTGAGCTTTGGGAAATGCGGTGTACCTCTTCATTGCCATCGCTGCCGGAGTGGTAGCACCTGACAGGGTTCTATCTATGGGTCAAATAGAACTAAACTGTGTGCTTATACGAAATTGAACTGTTTGAAATATAACTGTTTTGACATTTAAACTGCGAACTCATGCTAAACTGAATTGTTTATAACTATAAAAATGGATTTGGCATAAAATAACCTACAATGGTTGATATGCCATTATATCCCCTCACACACACAAAAAAAACTACGCAAAGGTTTGCCTATAAACAAAGGAACAAGACCAACCAAATCTTATATACTTGCACCGGACGGCGAGTGCATATTTTTGCCAGCATTTATAATTAATATGAAAACTACAGAAAAAAAATAGCCAAAAGATAAAACGAAAAACGGACATAATTGGATTTTTTTCTTTGTTTTACATTCACACAGTTTTTTTTTCTTCACACAGTTCATGAAAAATGGTTTTGACCTTTGTAGGAATTTATTTTCGTGAGAAATAAATTATCTATTTTATGATAAACAGGAGTGGAATTAATTCTTCCTCTCAGAGAGCTGACCCACACTGACCACTCCTGCGAGAAAAAAAACCCCAAGGGTCAGATTTGAAAGTGCATTCTTATCTAAAACTAATCTCCAATCTTTGGAGCGTCCAGAGAAGTTAATCTCCGTGTTTGCTTGAGAAATTGTGGGTCAGTGACAAGAATTGATAGAGAGTGGAATAAAACTCGGCAGGACTGTGTCGGTCTTTCAGGATTGGGGTGTGGAAGAGAAGTCCTCTTCTATTGACAGACAAAGATGGTTATAAGGGCACAAGTTCGAGGCATAAAAGAAATAACTGCTATATCCCTGCTTTTTCCTTTTTTTTTAAAAAGACATATACAATTAACAATACAAGACTTTCTCATATCACGTGTTATCTTTTCTAGGGGAGTAAGAGAGATGGAGAGAAAGAGAGAGAGAGAGAGAGAGAGAGAGAAAGTGGTTGTGGCAGTGATAAGAAAACTTCCGACTGAGAAGCTACACCACGGAGGTCGCGGAGGTGTCAGTGTCCAGACCTAGACATGCGCACAGACAAACAAAGATAGATGTAGATATAAATGGAAAGATAATTAGCCAATAGACAAGGGAGAGTGTTTAGATTTCCCAGGGCAAATAAGACCGGTATTCAATTTCAGTTGAAAGAGGAGATAAATAACGCTTCCCATCTTCACGTTCAACCGAAGTTATGACTATGATTTTTCTTTTTTTGGTTTTAAAACATGACCAATTATATCTATCAATCTATCTATCTAGCTAGCTAGCTTGCTATCATGCTCAGTCGACTGAAGCTGAAAAATACACCGACTGCTTCTCTGCAGTGGGGAAGACCCCCGCCTCCAACGAGTGTCCTAGATATGCCACAAAACAATCTAATGGTGAGGTTCCAGTAATGCTTGAGCTTTGGGGAATGCGGATTACCCCTTCATTGCCATTGCTCCCAGGTCCACTTTGTCTGGAGTGGTAGCGACTGATATGGTTCTCTCTTGGGTCAAGTAGAACTAAATTGTAATTATTCTAAACAGAATTGCATGAAATAGGACTGTTTTGATATTTAAACTGCGTACAGAATTGTTTGAAATGGAACTGTTTTTGTATGCTAAACTGAATTGTTTGAAATAGAACTATTTTGACATTTAACTGTGTGTAAACAAAAATTATATTTATACTGAGTTGAATTATTTGAATAAGAACTTCTTGATTAAACTGAAATGAATGAAGACTTCATCAGACTCTCCTTTTTAATGCTATCCTAACACACACACACACACACACACACACACACACACACACACACACACACACACACATATATATATATATATATATATTCTATCACCAATCATGAGCGCACTAATTTTAGATTTATCAAACTATATATTTATATAGAGCGGGTTATATACATATATATATGTTCCAAGGCTTTAAATCTTTGAAAAAATTACACCTGATATTATACATTCTGATCATTTCTCCAAGAATATTTCTCAATAATCAGATTTTACAGAAACATAGATTCAAATGTAAAGATGGCGACATAAAATTTTGTGCGTAGGGGGGGGGTAATTTTTTCTAACTGCCCAATTTTTGCAATTGATATAAAGCTTTAAAAAATATTAAGTTAGGTGCCTATCGTAACAGAGGGTCTAAAAGTTTTCTGTTTAGGAAGGAGGGAAGTGTACTTACAAGTATTCGATTATTACCTTCATGACTTTCATCATTGAAAAGTATGTTCACGGCAAAAACGTCATAAAATATCAATCGTTCGGAAATTTGATAGTAAATTATTTCATTCTCTTTGTTCATGTTAAAAGTAATGCACTATTAAAGATCTTGCTATGATGTACCATCTTTGCTTAGTTACAATAATAATGCAAAAGTAAACTCCTAAATCAAGTATTTGCTCTGAAGATCAAAGTAAGTGTAAAACTGACATATTTTTGATATAATCTGATATATATATATATATATATATATATATATACACACACGCCGTAAAATTAGGGCCTTTGAAACTAATGGATAAGTTCAATTACCCAGGAAGCTATATCCTCATCAACCAAAAAAGACATTAACACACGACAAACAAATGCATGCAGGCTATCGGTCATATGGAAGTCAGACCTGACCAATAAAATAAAACGTGTTTTTTTCCAAGCTGCAGTCGTGTCGATACTGCTATATGGGTGCACTAGATGGATGATAATTAAACGTATGGAGAAAAAGCTTGACGGCAATTACACAAGAATGCTGCGAGCAATATTGAACAAGTACTGGAACAACACCCCACAAAACAGCAGCTGTACGGCCACCTCCCACCCATCACGAAATCTATCAAAATTAGACGAACCAAACATGCTGGACACTGCTGGAGAAGTAAAAGCGAATTCATAAGCAATATACTCCAGTGGATCCCTTCACATGGACGAGCTAAGGCAGGACGACTAGCTTGAACCTATATACAACAGCTCTGTGCCGATACAGGATACACACACACACACACACACACACACACACACACACACTTTTATCTCTCTATAGAATGTAAGAAAAACTTGATTATATAGAGTGTCTCAAAATAAATGCGACCCATTAACATGATTATTCATATTGCATCAAGTCATATTTCATCTGAATTTTAAAAAGCAACCATATCACTTCAGGAAGGTCAAACCAGACGACAGGGGCAGAAATTGATTGACTTTATCCTACGGTGAATGTGAAAGACCCAGTTCTTTGGGAATGTCTTCGGAGGGACTTTTTCAGACTCCTTCCGACAGAATCTCTCACCGCATCCACATTGTCAGGACATCTTGCAGTCAACTTCCTGCCAGAAGTGGCATTTTCTGCCCTCTTGTTAAAGTTGTTTACTGACCCTATGGCTTTAGATTTGTATACCAAACGATAAATTTGTCTTTACCAGAGATATTTGTTAAGCTTTCTGCGAAATTTTGCTGACACAATCTTGAATGATTTTTGTCTCCAAAGTGACGCAAATTATTTTTTGCTGCTAAGAACTGAATTTTTTACATTGATATCTCCACCTTTCAGCTGGTGCAGTAGAATACGCCGACTGTATCTTTGCAAAGGGGTAAGACCTCCCCCCACACACCGCCAACGATTGTCCTGGATATGACACTAAAGAACCTAATGCTCCGTTTCCAGTAATGCTGGAGCTTGAGGGATCGCAGAGTACCTCTTTATCACCATCGCTCCCACGTCCACTCTGGCCTGAAGTGGTAGCAGCTAATAGGATCCTATCAAATGGGCTAAATAGAACTAAACTGTGTTTTTATACTAAACTGAATTGTTTGAAATAGAAGTGTTTTGACATTAACTGAACTGTTTTGACATCTAAACAAAAACTATACTTAAACTTAACTGTGTTGTTGAAATTTAATTCGGCGTTAAATGACCTGAAAAGGGTCGATTCGCCGTAAAACAAAACAATCAACCATGTTGATATCTATTTTATAATTCATTTGTGTATGCCACCGTTTATTAGTACTGTTGTGGACCAGTAAAGGGTCCAGAGGAATAACACAACTCGGGTTTGCGTGGAACAAAGTATGTTAACGAAGTATAATACAACATACGTACAAAATGTTAGAAGTCAGGTCCGACAGCTAAGTGATAGTATTTGTCACTCCCCTCCCACAAGACAGGACTTGACACAAGATCAAAAGCCCGAAGGCCAATTAAAGGAGGGATAAAGGGGAGGGGAAGGTCGGGAACGAGCCGAGACTCGAACCCTGCTGGTCTGCGCTGCTCATCAACCCACGAAGTGCAATGTAGGTCTAATGGGGCAAGCAGTTTCATGAAACCAAATTTGGATCCGGACATGTATGCCGGGTTATGGCTTAAACTAGACAGCAAGGTCTACTGCCAAACATAGGGGACAGAGGATACAGCTCGCCCACCCGAAGGTGGCCAAGCCGAGGCTGGGGACCTTTCGACCTCGAATCTGCCATTGATTTCGATCACCCATCCGGCACGAATGCCAGACGACCCTGCTAAAAAGCCGGGAATAAGTACAGAGCCCGGTATTTATAGTCACGGATGAGTTCATTAACGACCGCAGGTTGGGTACCATAACAAGTACATACACGGGAAGCGCTTTTAACACAACGGTTATCATTATAGGATACGGAATTCGCAGCGAGAGTTGAAAATCTTCGCACTAATAGTCATTCGAAAGTTATGAATGTGTCTACTTCCATGCCTCTCGATGAGTAAATTGTAGGAAAGATTGAGTTCTTTAGCCTTGTTTAGGCAACGCTGGAAATTATAAGATTCTACTGTTTTTCTGTTAGAAGAAATGTACATTTTATACCATTCATATTTTTGACCAAAGAAAGATAAAAAAAAAAAAAGAAAAGAAAAGTTGTAGAATGATGTTATGGAGAAAACAATGAATTTTCCCGAAAATGAAAAGAATGTTGAGATAAACTTGTTAGGGTCGAAAAAGTAGTGCAAAGATGGTGACTAGGTTGCTATTTCCCTAGGTAGGCTAATTTTACGTTAAAATTAAATGGCTGTGTCATTTCCGAGAGACACTTTGAACACACACACACACCATACACACACATACAAATACAGAGAAATACACACACACACAAATATATATATATATATATATATATATATATATATATATATATCTGTGTGTGTGTGATACGTGCCTTTTTTCTGTGACTTTAGTTTCTTTTATTACCTTCATGTTTGAAATCTTGTTTTACTTCCTTTCCTGTGTCCAAGTTACGCATATCCAAGCGCTTTCTTCTTTGACTAAATAACCATAATAAAAATGAAAATCTCTGAGACGTCAAAGTGTTCTTTTTGTTGCAGAACCATAAAGAAATTGTCAGTCTTTTGAGTCGATCATGACGTTGAATATTTTAGATGTAAAGAGCAGTAAACTAAAAATAAGTTTCCAGTCTGGCCCTCAAAAAGGTGTGAGGGTCAAATGATTTGTGGATAGAAAAGCAAACAGGTGGAAAATAGATAGGCAGACAAATAGAAAGATATATACCTAAGGATATAATATATATATATATATATATATATATATATATATATATATATATATATATATATATATGCAGGAACAGACGGTGAAAATAGAGGAGTTTGTCTGCACACACGTATAACGGTTTTACTGTTTATGAGCGAAGCGGTTGATAAATATATATATGTAGACAGAGAGAGAAAGAGAGAAAGAGATACATTTATATATGGAGAGAGATAGGAATAAAGTTAGAATGATATTAACGGATCGTAACCAATATGCAAAAATTGAGAAAGAAAGAAAGACAGAAAGAAAGAAAGGTACAAAGAAATGTAAAAGATGATAGACAGCCAAATAGAGAAATAGATTCGAACTGAGTGAGAAATATATGAATAGATCGGTACATAGAAAGAAAGAAAGAAAGAAAGAAAGAAAGAAAGAAAGAATTTTTTTTTTATATCTCTTGAACCTATCGACGCATCAAAAGGTAAAATTCTACCCTTACCTGGTTAAAATATGATGGATTCATGCATTCTCAAGGACATTTCCTCGAAGGAAAATGTGAAAATTTTCGTGTATGATTTGCACTTGGTTGGCCGAATTTATTTCCCCCCGTCGATAACCGTTACGCTTTCATATGTATGTAGAGTATTTGGGCATCGTTTACTTGAATCATCTGACATATCATATCATATTTACCCAACTCCTCTGCTCGGGCAGGATATGACACAAGGTCAATTTTTAAGCGGAGTTTAACAGGTTTGAATTCAGAGTTTTCCTTCTCCTTGACTAGTTGCTTCACCAAGCTGAAGAACACAGTCTGCCCTACTATTTATCTATAGCTGGAAGGAGAATAATTGGATTCATACCTTTCCCAAGGGTATTAGTGCTATGTGAAATGCAATCAGTCTCGTCCAGGATTTTAAATCGAGTCGCCGTGTCCATTTCCTACGACGATAACCATTACACCACGGGCACCTCCAAATCATCCGACATATAGCTGGCCTTTTCCTACCCTGTATGTGTTTAATCAAAAAACATTTTATATGAGGTTTATTATTTTAAATAAATCCCAGTTTAATGGGATTTAAGTCTTCTCGCAGAGTTCACTTGCATTCTTTGGCTTATTACTTGGATGACCAAATCCTTAGTTTGGTTTGGTTTTGTTTCTTTGTTTAATGGCATATCAAACTTTGTAGGTTATTTAATGTCAAAGCCAATCTCCAAGTAGTTGTACTATTTAACATATTGCTAGGAGAATAAGGGGGTTCATACCTTTCCCAAGAGTATTTGCCCGAAAGTAAACGTAATAGCGCGACTGGAGTACGAACTCACTTACTACAATTCCGCAGTCCTTCGCTTTAAACATTACACCACGAGGACAACTCCACAAATCCTTGACCCACAAGTGACCTTCCAAATGAGATAATATGATGCTTTGTGCGGCTTGGCCCACTGGAATTTTTTTAAATATTGTTTTGCTTCCTCGACAGTGGTTTCTTGACAGCAATTCTGCCATATAGGCCAGCTTCACTGAGTCTTCTCCTCAGTGGATATTGACACATTTTTTCAGGACATTGGTTCAGTTGTACAGTGATTTTTGGAAAAGTCAGCCTTCTGTCACGCAAGCTGCTGACTCTGAAGAAATTGTCCTCTATTCTTGTTGTTGCTTTTATTCAACCAGCTTTACTTTTTGTCTTCTTTTGTCATGTTTTCTGATGTTTCCAAACAATATAGTCCATTGTAGTATTAAAGAAGAAAAACTCCTTCAAATCAATTTTTCAAAAAATGACTGGAAGAAGGAAGTTACTTACCAAGTAACAGAAACTCTCCAAAAAGTGAGCGAATTTAAAATGCTCCTTTAGCCATTCTCATTTCCACCGAGCAGTTTAACTCCATGCTTGTTTTGGGGTTATCAGGAGAGAATGTGCACCGTTTTGGGCCTTCCTCTCGACGGTTTTATTTGCACATTGGCCCCTCTCACTGACATGAGGCCCCATTAAAGCATCCTGTCAAATCAATGTCTAACGCCGAAATGTAAATTTCAAATCTGCTCGCGTAATAAGAATGTTGCTGCACATTCGCGTGCAGCTGATGCTATGACGTGTTTATTTTGAAATGTTCCACGGGACGTTTCTTTTATTTCATATCCACATTGAACGGTTTTCAGTTATTTCTGTAAGGCGTTTCATACTTTTGCTTCTATTACGCCGGTTGATTCCAATTTTGTCCCAGAAATTGGTATAGGGTGCCTGCAACAAAACCTCTTGCTCCAATCTCCATAGCTTTAACGGTAACGCGATATCCTTCCTTTTCCAGTTCTTTTTTGAGATGTTCAGATTTACTTGTTTTGTAATCGTGACAAAAAAAAATGACAGGTTATACAATGGTCAAAATTACGGAGGAGGACTTGTACTTATAATAATAAATAAATACGTTTTGGAGCTTAACTCGCTTCACATTTTAATAATGATAAATACAATCACAAAAGATAGATTCAGGGACTGAAGGTCTTGGAAATAAGAGGACGACTAGACACCATTCAAACTACAACTTGTTCAGTCGGCTGGAGTTGTAGAATACACCAATTGCACCTCTGCAGAGGGGTAAGAACCCACCCCCAACGAGTGTCCTGTTTATGACACCAAACAATGTGATGGTGAGGCTCCAGTGATGCTGGAGATATGGGGAATGTGGAGTAAACCTTCATTGCCATCGCTCCCAGGTCAACTCTGGGATGGATTGGTAACACCGCATAGGGTCTTATCTATGGGTCAGATATAACTAAACTGTACTCATGCAAAATCGAATTATTTGAAAAGAACTGTTTTTATATTTAAACTGTGTACTTATGCTAAACTGAATTGCTTGAAATAGAACTGTTTTGACATTTAATTGTGTGTGGACAAAAACTATTCTCATACTAAAATGAATAGTTTGAATTAGAACTATTTGAATAAACTGAATTGTTTGAAATAGAAATATTTTTGACAAACTGTGTACTCATGCTGAACTGAATTGTTTGAAATATAACTTATTATCTATATAAAAATGGATTTGGCATTAAATAACATACTAAGGTTAATATACAATAAAATCCAGCCAACCAACCAACCAACCAACCAACCAACCAAACCCTAGCCTTTTATTTTAGATCAGCCAGAATATTCAGAAGAGTCCTCGAGACTTTACTCAGACTGAAGTTAAAAATCATCAGCTAACGCTCGTGTGAAAGGCTCTCAAATGATTAAAATAATAATAATAATTATAATAATGATGATGATGATGATCATGCCGACAAATGGTATATGTACAACCCAGCACCTGTCCTAGAAAATGACTCGCACAAACTCCTGTGGGACTTTGATAAATACCAACGGATCACCTAATCTCGGCCCGAAGACCAGACCTTATAATAATCAACAACAAAACAAAAAAAAAAAAAAAGAAAATCTAAATAGGTGCCGGCTTTGCTGTCCCGGCAGACCACAGAATAAAACTGAAAGAATCTGAAAAGGGAGATAAGTACCTTGACCTTGCTAAGGAATTGAAAAAACTATGGAACATGAAGGTGACAATTATACCAATTGTGATTGATGCTTTTGGCACGCTAAGTAAAGGGTTATTAAAGGGCCTGGAGGATGTGGAAGTTGGCGGCCGAGTGGAGACCATCCAAACAACAGCATTACTGAAAACTGCCAGAATACTGAGAAGAGTCCTGGAGACTTGAGGAGACTTGCTGTCACTCAATCTCCAGTGAAAACTATCAACTTACGCTGATGTGAAAAACTCAAATGAATAATAATAATAAAAATAAAAATAATAATAATGGAATATGAATGTGACAATTATACCGATTTTGATTGGTGCTTTTGGTACAGTAACAAAAGGGAAAAATAAAGGGACTGGAGGACTTGGAAGTTAACGGACGAGTGGAGACCATCCAAAGTACTGCATTATTGAGAATGGCCAGAATACTGAGAAGAGTCCTGGAGACTTGAGAAGTCTTGCTGTCACTCAATCTCCAGTGAAAACCATTAGCTTACGCTGATATGAAAAACTCTAATGAGTAATGATAATAAAACAATTATGGCTTCATGCAATTATTCTTAATTCAAATAATTTACACCAAGTTGTATAGTATTAAGTAATCCGATCTTGTACGAATAATTTTCAAATAGAACTATTTGACCATGAATCAGACTCTAATTCTTTGTATAAGAAGTATTAGCTATGAAGGGGTAGTCCACATTCCGAAAATTCCGGAAATGAAACCTCAACATCAGTTGAGTAATTGCTATAAAGGATTAACTTCACAGATGATTGCCGTCTTTTATTTCTCTATCATCGTCGGGATTGTCACTTTCCTTTTGAGGGGGTGTCCTCGTGGTGTAATGGTTACAGCGATGGACTGCGGAATCGTAGAACACGAGTTCGTACTCCAGTCAGGCTATTATGTTCACTTCCGGGCAAATACCCTTGGGAAAGGTATGAACCCCCTTATCCTCCCAGCTATGGGTTAAATAGCACCACTACTGTTCTTCTAGGAGAATAGCTTTGACATTAAATAACCTACAAAGGTTGATATGCCATTAAACAAAGAAAACAAACCAAACCTTTCCTTTTGACTGTGTCTTCTCAAGTGACTTTTAAATCCAGCATTAGTCCTGCAAACATTCAAGTATAAAGGACAAAAGTGACTGAGCGATGGCAGTAGATGATACTTGATTCGGCACTCGGAGATTGCTTTCGTGAACACCTTGCGTTTTTTCAAGGTGGACAAGGATTTGCAGATTCTAAATTTTATGACGTAATTGATATCACCTCGTCTCAAAGGAAATCCTATTCAGATCTCGCATGAATGGTACTATTTACCAACCCCTCCGCTCGGGCAGGATATGACACAAGGTCAATTTTTAAGCGGAGTTAAACAGGTTTGAATTCAGAGTTTTCCTTCTCCTAGACTAGTTGCCTAACCAAGGCTGAAGAACCTAGTCTGTCCTACTATTTACCCATAGCTGGAGGGAGAATAATTGGATTCATACCTTTCCCAAGGGTATTAGTGCTATGTGAAATGCAATCAGTATTGTCCAGGATTTGAACTCGTATCGCCGTGTTCATTTCCTACGGCGATAACGACTACACCACGGGCACCTCCGTTAATGGTCCAGTTTATAGGACTTTACACTCCTATAATCTAATTTGGGCGGTATGCCACTTGTTCCCACGACAAAGATGGTGGACGCACACATATTCAGTCTCGGGAAACCATTGGCCAGAAGAACCACGTGACCTGCGTAAAACTACATCCGCGCCTAAATTTCGTCCTGCGTTTGGAGCCACTTCCAAGACACGTATTTTCTATAAATACGTCGCGTTCAAGCACTCTTTCTCTTTTTACACAATTTCTTCGCGGCGGCAACACACTCCCTCCAGTTTGACTCAACAGACGTCAAATAGCAACAACATGGATGGGCCTCGCAGACATTCAAAATATACATTGACTATGAGACATTTTCAGTTTCAGAGAAAGCGACTGTTTCCAACCATAAAAAGAAAGACATTTTAAATATGTAATTCTTTTTGTAGTTTAGTTGTGTTAGACACACACACACACACACACACACACACACATATATATATTTTATTAACAGAATTAGCGATAAATTTGTTTTGTTCGTCGCCTTGTTTTAAATATTCCTTTCTTCCGCGCCGTTTCATGTCTTTTACTCATTGGCTTCCATCATTAACTACCTTTTCTCTATGTGCCTTATTCCAAGCAAAACATATATCTAACTTCAACATTAAATTTTAGAGAACTAAACATATCTACCAAATAACATGTCCCCCTACAAGTCGGTTGCACCTGCAGAATACACCGACTACATCTCTGAAGAGGGGTAAGACACCCCCAATAAGGGTCTTAGATATGACAATTAAAGATCTGATGGTGAGGTACCAGTAATGCAGGAGCTTTGGGGAATGCGGAGTACTCCCTTATTAGTTATTAGATGTTTGATTTATAGTTTTGCCTATCACACCCCATCTCATCACACCCCAGTCAGCTGGGTCTGTAAAATCTACCGACTGAATATCTGCAGAGAGCTCAGACGCCACAAACGAATGTCCTGGATATTACATGAAACCATCAGGCTTCATCCTTGGAAATTTGGAGTATGTGGAGTACCCCTTCATTGCCGTTGCTCCCAGGTCCACTTTGACCTTGAGTGGTTGCACCTGATAGGGTCCTACTTATGAGTCAAATAGAAAGGAACTATGAGCGCAAACAAATGACCGATGTTACTTTGTTACTGTTATATAACAATACTTGAAACCATTTAATTGTGAGCAAAAAAAAGTGCCGTCTGATTTAAGAATGTTAACAATAAAATGTGTTTACAAAGCATATATATTTAATATATATGTAAAGAGATGATTTAGCATTAAACAACCTACAATGGTTGATATGCTATAAAACCAAACCCGTGCCCGTGGTGTAATGGTTATCGTCGTAGGAAATGGACACGGCGACACTGGACCAATCTAACTGAATTTCACATAGCACTAATACTCTTGGGAAGTGTATGAATCCAATTCTCCCTTCAGCTATGAGTAAATAGTAGGACAGACTGGGTTCTTCAGCATTGGTGAGGCAACTAATCTAGCTGAAGGAAAACTCTGAATTCAAACCTGTTAAACTCTGCTTAAAAAATTGACCTTGTGTCATATCCTGCCCGAGCGGAGGGGTTGGTAAATATGATAAAACAAACCAAAACCAAACAAAACGAAATCATACATATTTAACCGGCCCATTGGTCTAATTCGTAGAGTGTTCGCCAATGGCCCTGAAGATCAGCTTTAAATCCCAGATCAAAAAATTCAAAAAATGGTACTTGATACCTCCTCACATAACACTCGGCATTATAAGGTACGGATCAAGAGTAAAGTGGATCAATCCAGGGAAAGGGGTAGAACCCTCCTCTACACTTCTGTGTAGTATCCATTGAAAAGGGAGCCTTCGGATCACCCTCGACTACGATCGCCAACTTTACTCATAAAGAAGATTTCGAATTAGATAACCTACAATGGTTGATATGCCCTAAAATTAAGCCAAACTAAATCATATATATTTAGTAAATCTGTATAAAGAGAATTTGGCATTAAATAACTTACAATGGTTGATATATCATAAAGCTTAACCAACCCAAACCTTGACCATCATTTTATATATATATATATATATATATATGGTAAGATACGAAGTGATATTGAAAAAAAACTTTGGTTTAAAACATTCATAGACTTTGACAGAGTGAGAACGACTGATGTATAGGGTCAAATTTTATAAAATCATTAGCCAACCGATTAATGGCGAAATTGATGAATAGAATCTTTAAAAAAATACGGTTCATGAAAGTTGGACTGAAATGAAGTAAACAATTGAATTACTTCATCTGAAACCGACACGGTAGAAATAGATGATATTTTACGGTTTCATTTTATAGATGGAATAAGTCTCTTTGTATTAGTCACGTGTTTCTCAGCGTAACCTCTGTCATCTCAATGAATTGCTAAGCCAAATCAGTTCAAAATTTAATAACTGGAGAATGAACAAAATACAAAAAAACAAAAAAGAAATGATTAAAAAACAAACACACAAACCACAACTTAAATCAGAAAATTATATCCGATAAATCCCTTGCAAATTTTCACCTTGTCGCGTCTCAGAATAGACTGACAACAGCCTCTGCAGAGGGTTGATCTGGTTCCTTTGGTTCCTTTGTTTCATGGCATATCAACCTTTGTAGTTTATTTAATAACAAAGTCATTCTCTTAGAAGAACAGTAGTGGTACTATTTAACCCATAGCTGGGAGGATAAGGTGGTTCATACCTTTCCCAAGGGTATTTGCCCGAAAGTGAATGTAATAGCGCGACTTGAGAACGAACTCGCTTATTTCGATATGTCCATCGCTTTAACCATTACACCACGAGGACATCCCCGCAGAGGGTTGAGTGGTAGTATCTGTTAGGGACCCATTTAAGAGTCAAATAGATGTGCTTAAAAGTATAAGGTTTTAAGTGGTGTTAACTCGTAGATAACACACCGTTTCTTTTAATGAATTTCGTTATCCAAAAGAGATTATGGGCAAAAAAGAACTTTTCAATCATTTACTAAACATTATTATCAGTAGTAGTTTTTTGAGAACATATGTGCAAATTATTTATAGCATATAAGAATACTTGATAAATAGAATTATTTTTGTTAAATAACATTAACTGAATCATTCAACTGTGTGCTAGCAAATGATCAATATTAAATGGAATTATTAATGTTAGATAGGAATACTTGAATCCATTTAACTATGTGCAAAGAATTATTGATGTTACATAGAATTATAAGTGTTAGATAGGAATCCTTTGGGCGATTGAAGTATTTGCAAACAAAGGATAAATATTTCACAGAATTATAAGCGTAATATTGGAATACATTTAACCGTTCGCAAACAAATGAGCTCTGGCTCGTTTAAAAAAAAAACTTATCTACAAACCGTTCACTTACACACACACATGCATACACACATAAGTATTAACTTATCCTATATATATATATATATATATATATATATATATATATATATATATATTATATATCTATATAGACAGGATGTGACATTAAATAACCCACAAATGGTTGGTATGCCATAAAATATCAATCAACCAACAAACCAAGTACCAACTATTTACTTGCATATATGATGTATATAATAAAGACTGGATTTAGCATTTGGCATTAAATAATCCACAAGAGTGGATATGTGTATAAAAACCAACCAACCAACCAAAAGACCTAAAGAAGATGTAATGGAGAGCGTGACATTTATCTTTAAAAGAGTGCATAGATATTTTATGCTAATGTTTGCGTTTATTCTCTTCGCCATGAGTACTAGTTCGACACAAGGTCAGCTTAACATCGGTTACTATATCCATACGTATGAATCGAAACAAAAAGTGCTAGATCTCATCGACTTGTATCATAAAGTCAATCGGTAACTTATTGCAGTGCAATGGAGAGGTGCTCAAAGTTTTCACATCTATCAATCTATGTATCCCGGTCATTCACATTTCTTTGACAGGGTGCCACAGATTTTTCTTATCTATCTATCGATCTATCTCGGTCATTCACATTTCTTTGTAAGTGTGCCACAGATTTTTCGAGACAGAGAGAAAGTGGGGTAAAGAGTTAGTATAAGAGAAAGAAAGAGAGAGTGTGTCTGAATAAGAATGTGAGAGAAGGAATGTGTGAGAAAGAAAGACAGTGGGAGACAGAGACAGACGAAAGAGAGAGATAGAAAAGGAAAGAGTAGAGGAGATAACCGGGAAAGAGAGAGAGAGAGAAAGAGAGAGTGAGAGAGAGAGAGAGAGAGTGAGAGAGAGACAGAGCGTGTGAGAAAGAGAAAATGGGAGAGAGAGATTAATTGATGCGGTATAGTTAGTTATTATCCGTGAAAACACTCAGAGATAGATTTCAATTACTGAAACGTCTTCTGTTTTCATAGCAACGGAAGTTCTCGTTATCAGAAATTGAGACTCGGGTGCGAGATCAATAAATCAATATCATCAAGTTATAAATAAAGTACAACACACACACACACACACACACACACATACACATATATATATATATATATATATATATAATGTATGTGTGTGTGTGTGTGTGTTAGCGTGAGTTCATACCGTATTTTAAATATAGCTAGATTATTTATCTCTCAAATCTTATGTCAATTTTTCTCTCGGGTTCTTTTGTGTTTGAAATGATAAAAATAATAAAGATAATAATATGGAACATGAAAGTGACGGTGATACTAATTGTAATTGGTGCACTCGGTACAGTCATCAAAGGATTGGTACAGGGACTGGATGATTTGGAAATAAGAGGACAAGGGAAGACCATTCAAACTTCAACAGTATGAAGATGGGCTGGAATAATGTGAAGTGTCCTGGAGACTTGAGGAGACTTGGTGTCACTCAGACTACAGTGGAAAATCATCAATGCTCAACTCTCAAAAGAGTAAAAAATAAATAATCCTATTTACCAACCCCTCCGCTCGGGCAGGATATGACACAAGGTCAATTTTTAAGCGGAGTTTAACAGGTTTGAATTCAGAGTTTTCCTTCTCCTAGACTAGTTGCCGCACCAAGGCTGAAGAAGACAGTCTGTCTTATTATTTACCCATTGCTGGTGGGAGAATAATTGGATTCATACCTTTCCCAAGGGTATTAGTGCTATGTGAAATGCAATCAGTCTCGTCCAGTATTTGAACTCGTGTCACCGTGTCCATTTCCTACGACGATAACAATTACACCACGGGCACCTCCAAAAAAATAAATAAATAATAATAATAATAATAATAAGAAGAAAGGACATCGAATCAAGTATATATATATATATATATATCACGGAGTGAGCAAATTAAGGTTCAATTTTTAAAATAGACTTTTTTGTCCTCAACACACTTTTTCTGACGGTGTTGCAGCTGTTTTTTTACAATTGGTAAAAAATAGTCACTAACAGCAGATAACGCATGAACTTTTCATCTTAAACTCTTTTAAATCCAACTTCATATATATATATATATATATATATATATATATTACAAAAATTAAAACTATCTATTTGAATTAGTATATATATATATATATATATATATATATATAAAGGAAAAACTGGAAATAAATTGACAAACCGTTGAATTAAACAGAGATAGAAAGGAGAATACTAATATACATTTTTTATTAGATGAATTATATTTTACAAAATGAATTACCATTTAGAGAAAATCCGGCAAACACAGTGAGCGACACACGGAACTAGTGGAGAGCTGTTTCGACCTTATTGGCAGTGTATATCGTGCTCTCCCCCACTAGAGATCGAACCATCGACCACAGAAGCATAACTCTACCAGTGAGCTACAAGTCTACATTGTACAAAAGAGAGGCCAAATTAACTACTCATAGCAATTGCATGGCGAATTAACCTGATCTGTCTTGTAAGTTACATCCGTCCACTTTACAGAGAACACGGTCACCTCCCAGGCTACGTCTTCCCAAGAGAATTGAAGATACGCATCTGCGTAATCATAATGTCATGGACAAGGAATTTGATATACATTTTTTTTATTTTTTAACATAGGAATAATATTAAAAATTGATTTACCATGACCAGTGCTTGCCGGATTTTCTGGCCATGGTAATTCACTTTATAAGAAGACTAATATCAATAAAGACAGTTTTATGAACTGTTTATAAGTGGTGGATATACACAGGATAATATAAATATCAACACACACACACACACACACATATATATATATATATATATATATTGAGAGAGAGAGGGAGGGAGATGGGATTTGGATTTTGTAAAAATAAATTTTGGAAGGTTAATTACATCAGTCAAATTTGAAACAGAACTTTACCAACGGAAATAAAAAGTAAAATTTTCTCATCTTTTTGTTTTATTTAAAAATTCACGCGCCCTAACAAAAGTCTAAAAAACCATAACTTCTTACGATTCCAAAAAATTCTATGAATAAAATCATCCCCTGAAGACATCGTTTTTTTTTTCATCTCCGTTCATTTTCATTATATATATATATACATATATATATATATATATATATAAACGGACACAGACACACAATCCATCTATCTATCTATCTATCTATATATATATATATATATATATATCTTCGAAAATGTGACCGATTGTGGTTCTTTTTTTTTGGAAAAAAATATTTGCTCAGTGGATTTTATTTACATTGAGATCTTTGCCAGGAATATTTAAATTTAATATTCTGTTTTTGAATATTTTTTTATTTGTCCTGATTGGAATTATTCCCTATTCCGTATTTACTGGATTAAATTATATATATATATATATATATATATATATATATATATATATATATATAAGTTTATAAGTTAAGGATCATATATGTAAGTTTTATAAGGTAAGGATCAAGGGTAAAGTGGACCAATTAAGGGAATGGAGTAGCACCCTTCCCTTCATCTCGGTGTTGTAGCTAATGAAAAGGGAGCCTTCGGGTCACCCTAACCTATGGTCGCCAACTTTGCTTTATATACGTAAACTAATTCATGATTATTCGCTTCGGTTTCTTTTATTTTTCCTCTGTGGTTCGCCAAATCGGCAAAACCAGCTAGACAATAAGTTTTCTTTTTTCTGGTAATTAACTCTACATCTAGTTCTGTTCGTATTATTATTATTATAAGGAGAAAGATAAAAAAATCAATAATTTTATCATCATTTCTTCTTCTTCTTCTTCTTCTTCTTCTTCTTCTTCTTCTTATTATTATTATTATTATTATTATTATTATTATTATTATTATTATTATTATTATTGTTATTATTATAACAAAACAAACACGAAGGAAAAAAAACACAACTTTAACTTTCACAAAATCTTGAATATCAGGTTTGCATTGGTGATCAAATACGTATATATGATTGTAATCTGATTCGTATTATATTTCCTCATTTCTATTGTCACGAGAGTACATCATATGAAAATATATCATCATCACCATCATATCGTGCCACGAGCACGAATTTCCCTGACTCTCTCTCTCTCTTTCTCTCTCTCTCTCTCTCTCTCTCTCTCTCTCTCTCCACTCGTCTCTATCGTCCATCGCATTCGGCAGGTCCTCGAAACAACATCCTACGTCTGTACTGATCCGTTGTTGATTCATTCTAGCTGGTCATCCAACACCTGCTCGTCCGTGTGAAGGAGTTCACAGGAGAACGTCGCTTATGAGACCAATTCATTTTGATATATATCGGTTGGGTCATTGAAATATTTATTCCTGCGTGTTGGGTTAAGTGATGGAAAGTATTTCTGCGATTCGGTAAACCAATCACATGAATAGCCCAAAAGATTTAGCGCAATATAACAAAAAAAATCTATCGATAGAGTCTGGACCAGCTCCCAGCCACACACCTACCAGAAATTTTCCGTGGTCTAATGGTTAAAGCGATTGACTGCGGAATCGTAGTACGCGAGTTCGAACTCCAGTCGTGCTATTTACGTTCAGTTTCGGACAGATACCCTTGGGAAAGGTATGAACCCCCTTATCCTCCCAGCCATGGGTTAAATAGCACCACTACTGTTCTTCTAGGAGAATGGCTTTGGCATTAAATAACCTACAAAGGTTGATATGCCATTAAACAAAAGAAAGCAAAGCAAACCGAGAAAGATTTCGAGTTATAAGGAAGAAAAAAAATTATATATCATAGTTTTTGTTTTTCTTTTCTTTTTTTTACGTTATAACTTTCTCCTTCCACTTGGATCGTTTTTATCAAGTTTTCTGCACACACACACACATATATACACACACACACACACAGATATATATATATATATATATATATATATATATATATATATATATATATATAAATGAATAGGTCTTCAAATGTATTTGAATTAGGTATTTTCAGTTTTTATTTCCTATATTTGTGCTCGACACTTGTTTCAGACTTTATGCTCCTTTTCGGGAGAGTAATAAGTGCTAGGGCCGTCTCTGCTCCTTACTTTTACAATGAACGATTATTTTACAGTGAAGATTGCTTTGATGGGGGTGTGAATCGTTTTAATTCCAAGTTTTTTCTTTATGTATTTATTAACAAGTATGTACTTTATGTGTTTGTGTGTACAGGCGCATATATGCACGTTCATTCAGTTGTTGTTTTTTTTCATTTTTCTCTTTTCTTTGATTGGAATGAGTGTAAGAACGTATTAATACCTACTTAATATTTATCTTGCCCAGTCAGCTGGGGCTGTAAAATACACTGACTGCACCTCTGCAGAGGGGTAAGACAACCCCTAACGAGTGTCCTGGACATGACACTAAACAATCTGATGGTGAGGTTCCAGCAGTGCTGGAGCTTTGGGGAATACGGAGTACCGCTTTATTGCCATCGCTCCCAGGTCCACTCTGGCCCGGAGTGGTAGCAGCTGATAGGGCCCTATCTATGGGTTAAATAGAACTAACAGCATACTTATACTAAACTGAATTGAGTAAACTGAATAGCTTTAAATAGAAACGTTTTTGACAATTAAACCGTACTTACACTTAAACTGCGTGCTTATGCTTAACTGAATTATTTCAAATAGAACTGTTTTTCAACATTTAAAACTGTATTTACACTTAACTAAATTATTACGTATAACTGCTTGAATAGTTTGAAATGGAAATGTTTTTGACAATTAAACTGTGTACTTATGCTCAACTGAACTGTTTTCAATAGAGCAGATTATTTACATAAAAATGGATTTGGCGTTAAATCACCTACAAAGGTTGATATGCCATAAAACCAAACAAACCAAACAAACCCATTAATATTTATCCACTTTTATTCTTTATTTCTCTCACTCACTCTCTCTCTCTCTCTCTTTCTCTCTCTCTCTCTCTCTCTGAGTTGAATCTATCATAGATATATTTTAAGATAGCGTGTCTTTACTTATTCTAGTGAATGTTCTATTCCGTTTTTTCATATGTATATGATTGTAAAGATAATTATATATATATATATATATAGAGAGAGAGAGAGAGTGTCTCAATATACATGGGACCCACGTGACTGCTAATAAGTTGACTAATAATAATGTTGTGTTCTTTTTTTTTTTGTTTCAAATTTGAAAATTGTATACTATGACAACTATTAATCCTTGATCACAATGCCTTGGACTAGAGTGGAAAAATATTTTGCCTCACTACGTATCTTGGGACAAAATCATTCGAAACTGTCTCAAAATATATGAAACCCTTCAATATGATAATGATTCATTACTGAGTCAAGAAACTCAATAAAAGATTGCATGCTCTGGAAGAGGATATAATAACGAGAAAAAAACATTGATGTCTCTAGCTCAAAGGATGCACTTTTTGCACAGGACGTGTTCCAAAAAATCGTCATTGCGTTTGTCTCAGATCGTCTTAATGGGCTGCATCTATTTTGAGACACCCTATATATATATATATATATATATATATATATATATATATTCTTTAAGAAAAACAAAAACCGGTCACATTAGGTTTATAGATTTATTTCTATCCTGTTATGGGTATTGATATGAATTAATAACACCAAAAATAACAGGATATGAATCAATAACACCAAAAATAACAGGACTTCTTCAGATCTAGTGGATAGAATAATTGAATTATTTTATTCATTAGGTAATTTACTAAGCTTTTTTTTTTTGCTTAGATGTAGCACAAGGCCGCATGAATTGGGCACCCAATGAGAATCGAACTCACTCGTGTAGGTTTGCTAGTCTACCTTGCTAACCATTACACCATCCGAAGCCCTCGTATTTTTGTTGTTACTGATTCATATCAATACCCATTAAAGGATGGAAATAAATTCATAATCCTAATGTGACCATTTTTTGTTTTTATTAGATAAATTATTGTTCTGTGATGTCAGTTACATTGAGCTACTTACCAGGAAAATTTAAATGTTCATAGTTGAATGATCTTTTGTCCTGACGGAATTATTCCTGACTCCAGCTTAACTTGACTAAATAAATAATATATATATATATATATATATATATATATATATATATATATATATATATATATATATATCAGTCATGGTAATCTTTTGATGGCTGTATTTTTATATAGATCTAATGAAAGAAAATATCTTTACTCTAAAAAAGGCAAGAAGGGGACGATACCCGACAGAAACTTTTACGGACGCAGACTGTGCAGATGACACAGCGCTTCTTGCAAATACACCTACTTAAGCAGAATCCCTGCTGCATAGTCTGGAGGAGGCAACGGGTGGCGTTGGACACCATGTAAATGCAGACAGAAAAGAAACATCTACGATCTAAATAGCTGTTGTCTGAAATTAGTGGACAAGTTCACGTACCTCGGTCGCAGCGTCTCATCAACTGAAAGTGACATCAATATGTGTCTAGCGACTGTTACCGATAGTTTATGGATCATATGGAAGTCTAACCTATCCGATAAAATTGAATGCAATTTCTTTCGAGCTGCGCTCATGTCAGTTCTACTGTATGAATGCACCCCATGGACGCTGACGAAACGTATAGAGAAAAAGCTAGAAAGGAAACGTACAAGAATAGTACGAGCTCTACTGAACAAATCCTGGAAGCAACATGCCTCGAAATAAAAGTTATACGGCCACCAACCTCTTATCTTTAAAACCATCCAAAAAAGACGAACAAAGCATGCGGACACTGCCGGAGAAGCAAGGCCAAACTGACGTTCTCTTATGGAAACCAACATAGGGACATGCGAGTGGTTGCCGACCAGAAGAACTTACCTATAACAGCTTAGTACGGACACGGGATGTCGTCTAGCAGACCTGCTGGAATCGATTGATGATAGAGTAAGTGGTTAAAGAGAGTCAGGGAAATCTATGTACGCCGAATGACTTCATGATATATATATATATATATATATATATCAAGTTGACTGGCCGTAGTCGAGGGTGATTCGAAGAATTCCTTTTCAATAGCTACTTCACCGAGGTTTAGGGAAGGGTGCTACTCCTTTCCCTGGATTGCTCCTCTTACGCTTGATCAGGACAATTTAATTCTGAGTGTTAAGCAAGGAGTCATCAAATACAATTATTTGAGTCTTTGGTATGTCACGACCATGGATTGAACTCCGATTTCCTGGACCATGGCCGAACGCTTTAACCATTATATATATATATATATATATATATAAGGACTAATCAAAATTGTTATTCTTTGTGCTTTATTGCCCATTTATCTTTGATTTTTGAGTGAGTTTCGATCAAAATATGCATAGAAAATACTCCACAGTGAAAACATTTCGTTTTCGTTTAGACTATCCACTCATACGCTTGTCTACCTTATTCTGAGTCGATAAGGTGCCGCTTATCACAATCAGCAAAGTATGTCGATCATTCACAACGATTTGTATTTTAATCTATCTATCTATCTATCTATCTATCAGGTCCTTGTGCTTAATTGTAAATGTTACCAATTGCAATGTCTATCTATCTTTCATTCATTCTTCCTCTCTTTCTTTCTTTTTTCTTGGTTGTTTTTTTTACAAAGGTCCATCATGTTACAGACATATACCCACCCACACATATACACACGCACGCAAGCGTGGACACACGCGCACACATACGTGCGTGCGCATACATCCACCAATACATATTTGATATTAATAAATATTTCGATTTGGTCGAAAGCGATAAGTTTTCAGCATGAAGGAAATACAGGCGGAACCACCTTTCCCGTGTGATTACGTAAGAAACGGTTACTGTAAACGCGTAATAACTGTTATATTTTGACCTTTTGACCCGGCCAAAAATGCCATTCCAAGGTTATGCACCGGAAGGAGGTGACACATTCTAATGGCAGTTATGAGAGGAAATTGCGTGGGCGGAAATTGGCTGATGAAATGGGACGAGCTAAAAAAATTCCCATGGTACACTCATAGACTGATGCACCGGAAGAGAGTGACTTCTGAGCTGCATGACAGTTATTTCCGCTTGATGACGATTAAACATTCGATTTCAAAGATCGAGTGGACGTCGAACGATTATATAACTCAGTTGAGTTCGAGTTCAAGGGCAGTTGAGTTGAAGATCGGACGGAGTTGGAGTTCCGGCGAGTTGAGTAGAGTTCCAGCCAGTTAGAGACGAGTGTGGTAAGGAAAGCCACATCAGCCGAGAGGGCCCTCGGGAACCCCGATGGAGTTTGGGGACCAGAGAAGTTGCTGATAAGATGCAATAAAGAAAGCCATCACCCAGCAGAGTGAGCCCCTTGGCCTCCGGTTGAACATCAAGAGAACAAGAAAGACACAGCGTGACGGTCATAACAGTGGGGTCAAAATATTGCAGTTATGTTCGATCTCCAACTCCTTCCCACACGCAAACCCTGAATAACCCTTTCGAACCCTTGCAATAAAGTGAGAGGTAAATATTGTTAAAGAAGTCTTCCTGCGTCTTTGTCACTTCCTGCGTCTGTCTTTATTATTGTGTGTATATGTAGATGTGAATCTGCATATGACTATGTAACAATAACATCAACTGCCGAAAGTAAACGCGTTTTTTTTTTTTTTTTTTTTTTTTAAATCACAAACTGCACACTAAAAACGAAGATTAACTTCCAATGTAGTCTCTGCTCTTAATTGATCTGGCTTATATATATATATATATATATATATGATTCTCTTAATACCCTATCCGGTGGCAAAAGCTGCTTGGTAGCGACAGGAGTGGCAGTACCCCTTGAGCTACCGAAACTGTGTTATCACCCCTGGATGGTAGCTGATGAGGACATGGTATCGCACGTGCTTTCACACGTTGTACGATAAAAAAATTACAAGAATCTTACCGTCTCATCTTTTGTCTTTTTTTTGTCTTATTTTCCCTAATTTCAGGAAAATGGAAAACTTCATCTCTAATGGGGTAATGCTTACCGGTCATTAAGAAAAATGGATACGGCAACCCGAGTTCGAATCGCGGACTTAGTTGTTTGCATTTCACATAGTGCTAATACCCTTGGGAAAGGTTTGAATCCAATTATT
This sequence comes from Sepioteuthis lessoniana, assembly GCA_963585895.1. Taxonomy (NCBI): domain Eukaryota; kingdom Metazoa; phylum Mollusca; class Cephalopoda; order Myopsida; family Loliginidae; genus Sepioteuthis; species Sepioteuthis lessoniana. The sequence goes on along the minus strand of CAUZXS010001205.1, from coordinate 30,323 downwards.
CTCCATCCATCTAGAGGTAAATAGCAGGGAACTCAAGGATCTTTAACTTTAGAATGGCAGCCGGTCCAGTAGAAGGAAAACTTTGAATTCATACCTGTTAAACTCCGTTTATAAACAAATAACCTTGTGCGTTGAAAGATTCTTCCTTTCTCTCTCTCTCACTCTCTCTCTCTCTCTCTCTATATATATATATATATATCACTGATATATATATATATATATATATATATCAATGTCTATTCATTTATATTTATCTCAAATCCTGTCAAGCCACGTAACTATATATATATATATATATATGTATATCTGGTCAGTAGGCGCTTTCACATACATATATACATACAAGTATAACCGTTTTAACATTCACACACTGATACATACAGACACACGCTTGCACACTCACCACACACTAATACACACATATATATTCGTACGTCGGGGAAATATTTATTACATCCCATAATATATATACATATATATATATATATATATATATAGAGAGAGAGAGAGATTTGCATGAATGTAAGCATAAACGAGTATACTGTTACATGTAACGCTTACAGAAGCTAATGATATTAATTGGTTACCCATCTAAGTACTGAGCAAGTTCAGCATTGCTTCATTTTAGACCGGTAGCGTAATTTGACTATAAGATGGAAATGCACTTATTTTTGAAAGTTAAGGCCATATATACACGAGTTATTAAATAAATAAAAGGAATTTTTTTTCAAAACAGCAAAAAAAAAAAATCATTTTTCTGAATTTTTAAAACTGTTTCGTAGACAAGTATAGGCGCCACACACACACACACACACACACACAAAAGAAATCGTGTCATTAAAAACGGGCAGAAATAGACGAAATCCCGTAGAAACTATCATCACTGCAGACTACGCAGATGATCTAGCACTTCTTGCAAGTTCACCTACTCAAGCTGAATATCTGCTGCTTAACGTGGAGCAGAAATCAAGAGGCGTTGGTTACAATGTCAACTCAGATAAAATAAAGTTCTTGTATTTTAATCAAGTTGGTATCATCGTTGTATATTACCGTTGGGTCTTAACAATAGTGAGAAACACGTACATATAAAAATATAGTCTTACATTTTTATTCGTCGACGGTGACGCTCGTGTGGAGCAGAAGAGTGATCGGATGGAGAGTTCGCGCACACCAAGGGGCTGTGAGGAGTCAGAACTGCCTGCGGGTTCTGCTTCAACCCAAAATTCTCGACTTTATATCGTCTTATAACTCCCATGCGACCACACACAATGCTTGTTCCTCATTGGTCACGGCCCACACCCACGAAACATTTGCTTTTCATTGACCACGCCCCACACCCACACAACATTTGCCTTTCATTAGCCACGGCTTTCACCGATATGCGATCCCGGCCTTTCATCGGCTACGTCCCTCACCCACGCAACGCTTGCCTTTCATAGGTCACGGCCCATACCCATATGACACTTGCCTTTAATTGGCTACGGCCCACACCCACGCGACCTTTGCCTTTCATTGGCCACGGCCCACACCAACGCGATACTTGTTTCCGGAATCATTTTGCTCATTTTATCTTCGGCCGGATGTATCTGTCAAGAACAACCACCGGATTTTCACATGTCAAGCTCATATATTACATCACCTCTACCGTAAAAAATTTCAGTATGTTATTGCTATACATCTTATGAGACGACTGACCAATTTTTATGATTTCAAGTTCAAATGAACAGCTACGGCAGGAATTGGAATACACCCAACTAAAACCTGATTGTCACAGCTGGTGAATTTTAAAAATGCAATCTGAACGTGAGGACACTTTAGAAGAACGATATGTAATAAAATTCTATTTCAAACTTGGAAAAAATGTTACAGAAACGTATGGAATGCTTCAGACTGCTTTTCCACCATCTTGCATGAATCAATCATCAGTTTTTGAGTGGCACAAGTCATTCAAGGAAGGCAGGGAGTCTGTGAAGGATGATGGGAGGTGTGGGAGGAGTAAGGAAGTCAATACACCAAAGTTGATTGGCCAAAGCGTTAAGGTTAGGGTTACTATATTGAGGTTTTAAGGGAGTTCAGCAAGGCCTGCACTCTTGAAATCGGGTCAGTGGCATTTCCACCAGGACAATGCACCAGTCCCCAACTACATCCTTGTCAAAGACTATTTGACCAAGACGGGCAGTTTCTCAGCCTCCCTGTAGTCCAGACCTTGCTCCCTGTGACTTTTGGTTATTCCCTAAGCTCAGAGGCTGTCGTTATGAGACAATTGAGGAGAGGAAAGAGGCTTTGACGAAAGTCATTGACACGCTCACACAAGAGGACTTCCATGTGGCATTCCAGAAGTTGTTGGAATGGTACAACAAGTGCATTGCACCCAGAGGAGATTTCTTCGAAGGGGATAAGAGTTTCATGTGCGTACTATCTATAAAAGTGCCCATACGAAAAAAGTCTGGGAACTTATTTATTGATCATCGTACCTTGGTAGCAATGTCTCATCTACCGAAAGCAATATCAACATAACCATCGTAAAGGAATGGACTGCAATCGACTAGTTAAGAAAATGTATTGTTATTGTATTAAAACGAGTTTTCATCGAATAGATGACGTATCAGTACTATTGTATTGTAGCACCATCCGAACTTTAACGAAACGCCCTGAGAGAAAGCGAAATGAGAAATGAACTGGGATATTGCGAGCTGTTGTGGAAAAATCCTGGAGGTAGTACCCCCCCAAAAAAAACCACAACAGTTTTACGGCCACTTACCTTCCATCTCAAAAAGCATTGAACGAACATGGCGTGCTTGGCAATGCCAGAGAAGCAGGCATAAACTTATAAGTTACGTTCTCCACGTGGGTCCACGTATATGGGCTCACTAGTATTGTCTGACCTGCAAAAATATCATCCCGGATGCTGGCAAGAGGACCTAGTAAGTTTAAAAGTTGATAGGAACGGATATCGAGAAATAAGTAAGAGAAACCAAGCTAAGGGAAAGACTTGATAACCAAGATTCGTTTATGTTCTGTAGAAATATTGTGGAGGATAACAGCGTATTGGTTTAAAAGAACGCAGCCCACTAATCTGAGGTTGTTGAATGTGCCTCACAGTTCCTCAACAGATTGGTAAAACCTCCCCTCTCAACGAATGTCCTGCATTTGATGGTGAAGCTTCAATCCTAGATATTATAGGAATATTGACAAACACTTCATTATTACCAGTTTCACACTGATACGATGTATTAGTACTTCTCAGGTTTCATGTATAGGTCAAATAGAACTAGTATCCTGGGTATGACACTAAACTGCATTTGACGGAGAGGCTACAGTCCTGGATCTTATGAGAATGTAGACAACCCCTTCATTATTACCAGTTTCACTCTGACCCGATATATTGGTACTACTCAGGTTTCATCTGTAGGTCAAATAGAACTAGTATCCTGGGTATGACACTAAACTGCATTTGACAGAGAGGCTTCAGTCGTGGATCTTACGGGAATGTAGACAACCTCTTCATTTCGATTAGTCCCATATTCACTCTGACCCAGAGTGGTAATATTCATGGGTCAAATAATTTTTTGAGGATTTGACTGTGTGCAAACAAGTGATTGATGTTCAATTGAATTCTTAGTGTTATATAGCAACACTTGGAACCATTTAACTGTGTGTAAACAAATGACAAAAAGATAATAGAATTATTAGTGTTTGATAGAAATACTTGAAACTATTTAACTGTTTGCTAGTAAATCAGGTCTGGCACCTTTAAAAATGTTATCTACAAAATATGCATCTAAAAATTACATGTCTTATATGTATAAACAGGATTTGGCACTAAATAGCCGACAATTTGCATAAAACTTTGCCTACAATATGCAATAAAACCTAACCAACCGACCAACCAACCAACCGACCAACCAACTTTAACTGAATGATGCCCTAGAAATAACAAGCAGAGTAATAAAATGTATTACAGTCATTGGTTTAATTGTTTGAGTGTTCGCCAATGACCCAGGTCGAGTCATACCGAAGACTTAGAAAATGGTACTTGATGCCCTCTTGCTTATCACTCAGCATTATAAGGTAAGGATCAAGGGTGAAGTGGGTCAATCCAGGGAAAGGAATATCATCATCCCCTACACCACTATTCGGCAGGTCCTCTTTCTTTTTTTTTTCTTTTGACAGTCACTAGCTCTAGTCTTCTAGCCGGGATTTGGTGATCTGTTTTTATCTCAAAATCTTAAAATTTGAGCATCTTCTTCTCCAGAACAGATTCTGGGTTGTGCATATACCATTTGTTTGCATAATTGAATTTCAATTTCTTTCACGACTCATATTTTATCATCTTCTCCAACATTTCTTGTCTAGTCTTAAACTCTTTTTGCGTTAATATTTAATATTATATAATTCTAAAGTCATAAGAGATTTTTATTGAACTGGGGTCATTGACCTAGTGGGTAGAGTGTTCGCCAATGGTCAACCCAGGTCACGTCACACCAAAGACTTTAAAAATGGTACTTGATACCTACTTATTCAACAATCAGCAATATAAGGTACGCATCGAGGGTAAAGTGGAGCAATCCAGGGAAAGGAGTAGCATACTCCCCTACAGCATGGGGTAGTAGCTATTGAAAAGGGAGCCTTCCGGTCACCCTCGACTACAGTCGTTAATTTTACTTTCTTACAGAAGAAGGATTTCGATAGTGGAGTTTTCCGGTCAGATTTTTCTTTGAAATAGCTTGTTTAGCTGTGAACTGGGGGACTACTGGACACAATTTTTCTATATTCAGACTGTTTTAAAAATCTTATATCGTTTCGAGATGAACAGGGGTTTTCAGAAAAAATTAATATCGTTACGTCATTGAATAACTTGACATGTTCTTTTTCAAAATGATCTCTCCAACAGCAAATGTCGAAACAACTCAAAGTGTGTACATATTTTTTAAGTAAAGAAATTATTATTGTGACTTGAGTTACTATGACAAGAAAATCCGCCGAACACCTACGCATGACATACGTGAACACTGGACAGCTATTTCAACCTTATTAGGTCTCGTCAGCAGTGTATACCGTAATCTCCACCACTGGAGATCGAACCTTAAAAATTATATACATCTATTCCCTTGCCCCTGAGGTATAATAATTACGCGGTTGCGTATTTCTAAGCTTCTTGGGAAGACGTGGCCCTGGGGGGTGACTCTGTCCTCTGGAAAGAGTACGGATGTAACATGCAAGACACATTTAGGTTATTTAGCCACGCAATTACCATCACCTGTTGATTTTGAACTGTTGGCTCAGTTGTAGAGTATCGGCTTTGTAATCTGTGGTCGCTGAGTTCGATCTCTCGTGGTGGAGATTACGGTATACGCTGCTGACGAGACCTATTAAGGTCGAAACAGCTGTCCAGTGTCCCCGTATGTCGTGCGTAGGTGTTCTGTAGCTTCTCTGGTCATGGTAATTCAATTCTCAAAGTTTTATACGTAATGTTTAACGTCTTTTCTTAACTATTGAATGGAATTTCTTTACCTGAAAAAAAAAACCCAATTAAACAAAACCTTTAAAATAGAATTCTCAATTTGTTCCTATAGATGCCGTTAAAATAGGAGATCATTTGAACAAGAATTGGTGAACTTGGTTAGTTGGTTGGGTTTTTATGGCATATCAACCTTTGTAGGTTATTCAATGGCAAGTCCATTTTATACAAATAGTCAACTCTATTTCAAACAATTTAGTTTAGAATGAGTACACAGTTTAATTGTCAAAACAGTTCTATATCAAACAGTTCAATTTAGTGTAAGTAGAGTTTCGATGTTAAAAACAATTCCATTTCAAACAATTCAGTTTAGCATAAGAATGCAGTTTAAATGTATATACAGTTTAATTGTCAAAAACATTTTTATTTCAAGATATTCAGTTTAGTCAAACAGTTCTAATTCAAACAATTCAGTTTAGACTAAATATGCAGTTTAGTTCTATTCAACCCATAGATAGGGCCCAATCAGGTGCTACCACTCCGGGCCAGTGTGAACCTAGGAACAATGGCAATAAACAGGTGCTCCACATTTCCCAAAGATCCAGCAACACTGGAACCTCACCATCAGATTATTTAGTGCCATAAGCAGGATATTGGGGGATCTTACCCTCAGCAGAGGTGCAGTCGGTGTATTCTACAGCCCCAGCCGCCTGGGCAAATTATAAGATTAAGAAATACCTATTTTTCCAAAACGGTTCGTACGCACGCACGCACGCACGCACACACACATGTATATATATATATATATATATATATATATATATATATATATATATATATATACAATGCTTAGTGTGACACGGATGTCTTGGTTTCTTACAAAGACTAAGACCGTCCAGATATGCGAGAATACTGTGCAAGGTTCTAGAGATCGAAGAGACTTGCAGCCACTGAACCCCCACTCCACTGCAAAAAGCCGCAAAAAAAAAAAAAAAAAAACAGTCGGTACTTCGAGTGTGAAGATGCAAATCACCGTTACGACAAACTCCTGATCGCTCGGCCCGCCCTCTGTCTCAGCGGTGAGTTGAAATGCGCTATTATCACGTTTTTTTAAGTCCCCTTAACCGCCGGCCAAGCGACAGCGTGCAGTCAGCGACCGCTTCAAAGCAAGGAAATGGGTGTGGCGTCTCTCTATCTCTGTGCATGAGTGTGCGTGAGAATGAGAATGAGCGTGTGTGTGTGTGTGTGTGTGTGTGTGTGCATGCGTGTAATATTTTCTTTAAGGTCAGCAAGTACATATTGGGATCTCGAGAAGCAGGTCCCCCATTGCTTGGCCTCTTCAATATTCATGCTCGTTTCTGAATATGGAAATAGCACGGCAAGATACCTGTTTCTCACGATTGAGTTGCATCTTAAACAGATTAATATTAAATACAGAATAAAAGACTTGCATAATTATATTATCAATAGTAAATTTGCATATATATATATATATATGGCAACGCTCATACCAGCTACAGAAACCATTTGAACATACAAAAAATCTATTTTTATTACTCGTAACTTGATCTGTGGAACATGATACAGTCGAATTATTTACTTATAGAATCTACAGCACTGATATGCTGTTGTTAAAAATATGGCAAGCCTGTCGGTTGGGTCTCAGATTACGCGGACTGTTTACTTTGAAGAGGGGGAAAAATCACCATCCCCCACACAAAAGGTGTATTCTCGGTATGAACCTTAACTACATCTGCTCCTTAATGGCCATTACTCCAAGGTCCACCCTTAACCCGGTGTGTTAGCTCTGGTTACAAATCCACGAAGCCATCAATGGATATGTTTAGACAATATTTGTATTCGATAGGTTTGGTTTGGTTTCTTTGTTTAATGGTATATCAACCTTATTGGTTATTATAAGTTTATTTAATGCCAAAGCCATCCTATCAAAACAGTGGTGGTAATATTTAACCCATAGCTGGAAGGATAAGGGAGTTGGTACTTTTCTTAAGGGTATTTGTCTGAAAGTGAACGTAATAGTGCGACTGGAGTTTGAACTCGCTTACTAAGATTCTGCAGTCCAGTGCTTTAATCGTATTCGATAGGAATACTTGACTGGAATACTTGATATCATATAACTGTGCAAGAAATAACCACTGAAGAAACGTAAATGTAAACGCAAGATTTACACGCTTCCCGAACACGGCATAAAATAACCCTAGTTATATTGACATGCCGTTAAAATCAATCGATCAATATATAAAAATATGAATATTTCGCAGTCCAAAAACTAAGGAAAGAAATTTCTTATATATATTTATTTAGTACCTAATATATATATATATATATATATATATATATATATATATATATATATTTGGTACTACATAAATATATATATCGATAAACTATCATCAAGTCACACGGAAAGCGTGAAGTTTCCTGATTTTCTCTTGTTAGCGATTCCCATCATCCGTCGCTCCTGGTGGGTTATCTAGGCTGCAACTTACGTCCGCACAGAGATGATGTAGGTAAGTCTTTGCTAGTCAGCCAACAATGGCATTTTCATACGCAGGAGTCTATAAGATAACGTCGCTTATATATTCATCCTTGCTTCTCCAACAGTGCCCCACATGTCTAGTTCGTGTAATTCGAATGGTTTGTGAGATGGGAGGCAAGTGGCCATATAATTGTTGTTTTGTTGGGTGTTGCTTCCAGGATTTTCTCGGGATAGCATGCACCATCTTTGCGTGGTTGCAAGCTAGCTTTTTCTCAATGACTTTCGCTATTGTCTATATGGAGTGTTGCTTCTAGGACTTTCTTAAGACAACACGTAGCACCCTTGAGCGGTTGCCATCTAGCTTTTTTCTCAATCACTGTTGTCCATGTGGTGCATCTGAAACAAATTAAACTTGTTATCCAGTACGCACCGAATTAAAAACATCAAATCTCATTTTTAGAACCTTTTTGAAGTACTCCATCATATGCAGTTATGTTAAAGTATACAAACGTGAGACACTACTCACTAAATGTAAGGCTAGAGGAACATCGAAAAGCTGTATATCTAGCTGAGTTTTCAAAGTCGGCTATGGCTAACCATATACAGAAAGAAAAGGGAAACCATCTGTCCTAATGGGATGTAGTTAGAATGATAGACAGGGAAGAACGTAGGAGAATAAAACGTCTAAAAGAAGCGGTGCGTATGGTGGGCTACAGTGACCTCTATATAGAAGAGCAGAAGAACTAAATTTATACATCATCATTATCATCATCTTGTGCTGCTAGCCTGGATTTCCCTGACTCTCTCTCTCTCTCTCTTTCACCATTCGTCCCTGTCGTCAATCGCTTTTCGATAGCTACTACATCAAGGTGTAAGGGAGGGAGCTACTCCTTTCCCTGGATTTCTCCACTTTGCCCTTGATCCATACCTTATAATGCTGAGTGTTGAGCAATGAGTCATCAAGTACCATTTTTTGAGTCTTTGGTATGACTCGACCTGGGATTGAACCCCGGTCTCCCTGACTATTGGCAAACACCCTGTAACATACTCATATGCAGATGCATGCAGAAACATATTCAACACAATAAAGACGAGCGGACACAGTTCTTTAGAAAACTATACCTCTCACTTTATTTGAAAGGGTTCGAAAGGGTTGCGAAAGGTATTATCTGTGAGAGGTCAGTTGGAGACTGAACAAAACTGCAACATATTGACCCCCACTCAACTCTTCTGGCTACAGCAGCATTTTCCCCCGTCCTCCTGGGCTGCTCAACCGGGGGCCTGTGGGCCCAGAGTCTGCTGAGACATGGTTTTCATCGCCAGCATATTCTCTCCAACTAATCTGAACTTCCTATCGCCGGAGTCATATAATAATTTGACGTCCACCTACTTCTTGCAAGCGTCACAATTCGCACTCAGTTCAACCCTTCGACAGTCAAGGTTGTCCCCTGATATCTTCGACCGGGTGTACCTGTTATTTACACAGGTGCAATTCTTCTTTTGACGGCTCGACCGGGTCGGTGGTCAATATGTTACAACTCTAACAATCATGCCAAGTCTGAAAATAACAATTCTGGATATTTTCACCATTAGGAAAAAAATTCTCAGAAATGAAATAATAACTGGATGGAGATCATTCCCAAGTAATGTTTAGTATACATATTTACCCAACCCCTCCGCTAGACCAGGATATGACATAAGGTCAATTTTTAAAGCGGAGTTTAATAGGTTTGAATTCAGAGTTTTCCTTCTCCTAGACTAGTTGCCTCACCAAGTCTGAAGAACCTAGTCTGCCCTACAATTTACCCATAGCTGGGGGGAGAATAATTTGATTCATACCTTTCCCAAGAGTATTAGTGCAATGTGAAATGCAGTCAGTCTCGACCAGGATTTGAACTCGTGTCGTCATGTCCATTTCCTACGACGATAACCTTTACACCATGGGCACCTCTGATGTTTAGTATATGTCACTGACAGATGGTTAGTATATATTCCTTTGAGCGCAATCGACCTCGACTTCTCTTAATAGCTAGTTCCTCTCTAAATACGATCGGGAACAAATACGAATATTCAAAGATAAAATTTTATTGACTATTAGACTGTAAACCTTCATTTGCATTCGGACTAATTAGAAGTGATAGAATGTGATGGTATTCGTATATGTGCGTTATTTTAAAGTATGGAAACCCAAAAAGAGCAAAAACATCATCTTTGCTTTGAAGAGAAAACGATCCAAAATGCTATATTTATTAATTTTAAGGATCCTTTCTTTTGGCTAGAAAAGATCCAAATTTTCATAACTTATAGAAACCGATATGTTTCCTTTATTGCATTCTATCGAAAAGTCATCTTGGAGTTTGGTTTTCATAGCACCATAAATTGAAGTCAAAGAGACGAAGAAAATACAACGTTATCGTTCTATTTTTTTATTTTTTTTATTTAGGTGGTGGCTACTGTACTTTCAAATAATGGTGTTTATTTACCAAAGAAGAAAACCTGCTACTCACATCAAAGGGAACATAAAGTAAGTGTCCAGATTAAAAATTTATTTATAATCTAAAGTAACCCTCAACCTCAAAAGATTAAAAAGTCTGTTTCTGAAAGAAACAGAGGCCAGAGTCCGATAAAGTAAGGTAAAAATCAATAAGATAATGTCATATTCGGACAACGTAAGGTCAAAGTCACAAAGTATAGTTGAAATAAGATTGAATGAGGTCACATTCTGACGACGTAAGGTCAAAGTCATACGAAGTAAGTTGGAAATCAGATTGAATATGGTCACATTAAGACAACGTAAGGTCAAAGTCAGACAAAGTAAGTTGGAAATCAAATTGAATATGGACACATTCAGACAACGTAAGGTCAAAGACCCAAAGTATGGATGAAATCAGATTGAATATGGTCAGATTCGGATAACGTAAAATCAAAGTCAAACAAAGTAAGTTGGGAATCAGATTGAATATGGTCATATTCGGTCAAAGTCAAAAGAAGCATGGTCAAAATTGGAAAATGTAATGTCATATTCTGATAACGTAAGGTTATATTCAGACAATGATACGTCAAATTTAGACAAAATCTAGTCGAAAATTTAACAACAAAATCGACTCAAGTTATTCATGAGTTTCCATAGCGCATTGTTTATCAACTCACCAAAGAAGTATGGCTGATTCAATATCGCTGTAAAAAAATCACGTGTTCATTTGCTAAGCGTTAGTTTAGTTGATTTTTGCCATCGAATCGACGGACCAACTTGATTATTATCATTATTATTTTACTCCTTTCTGATATTTTTCCATCAACGTTAACTGATGGTCTTCCACTGAAGTCTGAGTGAAGGCAAGTTTCATCTGTAATATAATGGCCGAGGGATTTCGTTTTATGCCTTTGGGTTTAGTTAGGCTGAGAACCTTTCGGCTCAGTGCATTGGTTACTTAGGTGCAACATTGACACAGGTGCTCACGTTCTCACGCGTTGAGCGCACGTGTCACTCAAAGATGTCACTATAGCCCAGATGGGAAACGGGGCTAGCATATGCGAATGACGTCACGCACCGGAAGGGCGCGGAGGATTTTGGGATTTTGAAAAAGTCAGTTAGTTGAGTTGAGTCCTGCCTCGGGAAAGAGGCCTTTGTGGCGGGTTCCACACGAGATGGAGGGCAGATGAAAAAGCCAGAATAGAAAGAATGTGTATCTCTCTCCTTATGTCGAAGAACCTTTAAACTCAAAGGTAATAAAATGTTTCGTACCTGAATTAAGAAGTCGTTACGTGTTTTTCGTGTTTCGAGATTCCTCTGTGTTGTATAGCCATGACCAACTATACAAATATACATGTAGAAACATAACAACACAATAACAAAGACGGGCGACACTTCTTTAAGAAAAATATGTAACTCTCACTTTATTGAAAGGGTTTAAAAAGGGTTACTCAAGGTTTTACTCTGAGAGGGAGTTGGAGACTGAACAGAACTGCAACATATTGACCCCCACTCTTATGGCCATCAGTGTTTCTTTCCCATTCTCCTGATGCTGCTCAACCGGAGGCCCGGGGGCCAGCTCTCTGCTGGATGCTGGCTTTATCTACCGCATCTTGTCATTAACTCATCTGATCTCCAACTCAATCGGGGGTCCCGAGGGCCCCTTCTGCTGGGTGGTGGCATTCCTTAACACAACTTGTCTCCAACTTCTCTGGTCCCCAACTCACTGACTTCCTGTCTTTACCGAGTTATATAATAGTTCAATCACGCACTCAATATCTTTGGAATCGCATGTTTGATCATCAAGCGGAAATAACTGTCATGCAGTTCACAGGTCACTCTCTTCCGGTGCATCAGTATATGAGTGTACCATGGATTTTACCTTATCCAATCTTTTCAGCCAAGCCCGCCTACGCGAATGTGTCACTTCCTTCAGGTGCATCACTTTGGAATGGCATGTTTGGCCGGGTCGAAGCGTTGTATTTTGATCTTCGACCCGGCCCAAAATGCCATTCAAGGTGATGCACCGGAAGGAAGAGACACATTCCAATGGCAGTTAGGAGAGGAAATCGCGTGGGCGGAAATTGGCTAACAAAATGGGACAAGCTAAAAAATCCCATAATACTCTCATAGACTTATGCACTGAAAGAGAGTGACCTCTGAACTGCATGACAGTTATTTCCGCTTGATGACGATTAAACATGCGATTTCAAAGATCGAGTGGGCGATCGAGTGGGCGTTGAACTATTATATAGCTCAGTCAAGACGGAAGTCAAAACTGTTGAGTCAGAGTTGCAGTTGAGTTGGAGACGGAGTTATAGACGAGCTGTGGTAGGGAAAGCCACATCAGGCCGAAGGGGCCTTTGGGCCCGGATGAGTGAGGGATGATGAGAGTTGTGGGAGGAGTAAGAAAGTCAATACACCAGAGTTCATTGGCCAAAGGGTTAGTGTTACTATGGTGAGGTTTTAAGGGAGTTCAGGGAGAGATTCCGTCGGAAGAGGCCAGCACTCTTCAAATCGGGTCAGTGGCATTTCCACCAGGACAATGCACCAGTCCCCAACTCCATCCTTGTCACAGACTTTTTGACCAAGATGGACATCAAGACAGTTCCTCACCGTCCCTATAGTCCAGATCTTTCGCCCAGTAACTTTTTATTATTCTCTAAGCTCACAGGCTGTCGTTATGAGACAATTGAGGAGAAAAAGAGGCCGTGACGAAGGTCATTGACGTGCTCACACACGAGGACTTCCTTGGGGCTTTCGAGAAGTTGTTGGGACGGTACAACAAGTGCATTCCAGCCGGAGGAGATTACTTCGAAGGGGACAAGAGTTTCATGTGTGTACTATCAATAAAAGTGCCCATACGAAAAAAGTCTGGAAACTTAACGTATGTACCTCGTAGATGGCAATTTAAAAGGATTGAAACAAAGATGTGCAGAAACAAATTTTCAGTAATATTTAATCAGATATGCTTCAACGAGGGAATGCTACCTAAGTAGACTATCTCTTTCTCTCTCTCTCTCTCTCTCACACACACACACACAGATTCACACACACACACACACACTCACACACACACACACACACACACACACACATATATATATATGTATATATATATGTATATATATCAACACTATTGCCCATAAGTGCGCGCTGTTATTGAAATATTAAATTTACGTCTGAGCTAAACATACGAGAATATTGATTATTTCTAGCGGAATATAATACAGTCAAAACGGATATCAGTACGTATTATTTATTAACATATTCTACAGCTCAGAAACTGTCAGGAAAAATAATTTTGGATATCGAAATATATATCTAATATTTGGAGAGTTACACATTCGCATCTGGTTACAGGTTTTCAGTGTGTAATAAATATTACCAATCAATATCTGCTTTTTTTTTCATAATCATCCACAGTAAACATTGTAGTACTTGTATTTTTACATAAGAAGAAAATTAGGTTTTTATCTTTAAAAAAAATCTAAAACGACCCCCTACTATATATATATATATATATATATATGCAAATTTCATTAAACATAATAGACATTTTATGCCTACATATTTTCTTCTGGATCCGTTCGAATTCCCGTATTACTTTTATCGTATTCGGGGGGAATTGATTTAGGCATTGTCCATAGTTGTATGTATCCCGACTTTGGGCCATCATCAGGGGAGAATCTGTTACAAAAGTGATGTAACTTTTGTTTTAGCAAATTACTGCTGTGTAAGGACGTCTTTGCCGTTGAAGATTATGGCGTTTGCTTTTAAAGTCGGGCAGAAAGTACAAGGGATACATACAACTATGGACAATACCTAAATCAATTCCCCCCGAATACGATAAAAGTAATACGGGAATTCGAACGGATCCAGAAGAAATATGTAGGCATAAAATGTCTATTATGTTTAATGAAATTTGCCTTAACGAAGAAATGCTGCATATATATATATATATATATATATATATATATATATCGTGTTCAGTCGTCAGATCCGGATTTAAAACCGTCGATAAAAAACGAATTAAAAGTGAATTTCATACACAAGCACTTCTTTCGCGTAACTGTCGGTTTGTTTAGTATTCTCAATCATCAGACACTTAATGTGATTCTCTATCTTTTCACCTTTACAGACGTACGTGTAGCATTTTGGTGTTGATCACTCTGTCAAGGATGACCAATAAAGTGTGAAGACTTTATATTTTAAAATTACATCTAATGCTCCTCAACATCAAATCAATATCTATCTATCTATCTATCTATCTATCTATCTATCTATCGATCTAAATGTGTGTGTGTGTGTGTGTGTGTGTGTGTGTGTGTGTGTGTGTGTGTGTGTGTGTAAATTTACCCCATAACCTTGCTATGAACAGAATACAGACGCAAGGCTAAATTTTTTTTTAAACAGCGTCCAACAGGTTCGAGTTTTACTTCTCCTTGAAGGGTTGCTGTATCAGTGTTAAAGAGCACAGCCACGCCTACAATTAATCTGCGACGGCAGTGGTTGGTGGAGAATAGTTGGATTCGTACCTTTTTCCCGGGTATTGGCTTCATGTGAAACGGAAACGACTTCGTCCAGGATTTGAACTCTAGTCACCAATCCCACTTCCTACAGCGACATTCAAAATGCAGCAAGCGTGAGCATGCGTGCATGCATGTGTGTGTGTGTCTGTCTCTCTATATATATATATATATATATCTGTCTCTCATACTCTTGTTCTCTCTCTTTATATATATATATATATATATATCCATTGAAGTAGACAGTCTCATCTAAGACCTCTGGTTAATAAGCCACACACACACACACACACACACACCCACATATCTATATAAAGGAAGTGATAATAGAAGGGGAGGAGATGTCTGGGTAAGAAAGGCAAGATCGGGATGAATACATATATACATATATATATATATATATATAAATCTTTTTCTTAAGCTAGATATTAATTCCCACGCTTATTTCATTATTTACCTCATTTCATAAAAAAAGGGCAAAGAAAAAATTGTGGAAGAGGAGAGGGCGTTGTCTGGACTAAGTTGACAGGTACGCAGGAAAGAAAACAAAACAAAAAAGATAATTTGGATACAAAATTTGGGGTGGGGTTAATAAAAACAATTACTACGAAAAAATGTACCTGAGAGAGAGAGAGAGAGAGAGAGAGAGAGAGATTTAGGTGAATAATTAGACAAGAGAGAGAAAGTGGATGATGACACCACAACCATCATAAACAGAAATAGAGAAAGAGAGATAAAGAGTAAGTGAGTGAGAGAGAAATAAAGAAAGAGAGAGAGAGATGGAGTGAGAGAGAAAGTGAAGAAAGAGAGAGAGTGAGTGATTTAAGTGAATACGACAGAGATCTTGAAGAGAGAGAGAGAGAGAGAGAAAGAGAAATAAACTGAGAGAGAGAGAGAGATATAGGGAGAGAAGCTAGAGAGAAAGAAGGTGAAATGAACTTATTTCGTGCATTACGTAATTTCGGGATTATCCCCCGTTTTGATGGGATTATCTTTATGCATGTCAATCATTTAGTAAATATACATTTTTTAGCTTTTGTAAAATAGAACATCTAAATGTGGGACAGTGCAGAGAGAGAGAGAGAGAGAGAGAGAGAGAGAGAGAGAGAGAGAGAGAAGGGAGAACAATGAGAGAGAGAGAGGTTCAGATAGAGAAAGTAATAAAGACATTTTGCAAATACAGAGAGAGCGAGAGAGAGAGAGAGAGAGAGAGAGAGAAGGGATAACACAATGAGAGAGAGGGAGAGGTTCAGATAGAGAAAGTAATAAAGATACTTGCAAATACAGAGAGAGAGAGAGAGAGAAGGGAGAATACAATGAGAGAGAGGGAGAGAGGTTCAGATAGAGAAAGTAATAAAGACACTTGCAAATACAGAGAGAGAGAGAGAGAGAGAGAGAGAGAGTTTTAGATAGAGAAAGTAATAAAGACACTTGCAAATGCACAGAGAGAGAGAGAGAGAGAGAGAGAGAGAGAAAGAGAGAGAGGAATAGAAAGGAAGGAGGAGAAGAGAGGAGTGAGAGAGAGGGATAGGAAAAGGAAGATACTGTAAAGTAATATCGACATGCACAAAAACCGAGACAGACAGACAGACAGACAGACGGAGAAAGGAAAACACAACTGAAAATAGAGAGAGAGAGAGAGAGAGAGAGAGAGAGAGAGAGAGAGAGAGAGACGGGGAGAACAAAACGAACGCAATAGAGAGAGTGTGAGGAAGAAAGAGAAAGTAACATAGATACTCAAAAGACAGAGAGAGAAAAAAAGAGAAAGTAACATAGATACTCAAAAGAAACAGAGAGAAAGAGACAGAAAGTAACATAGATACTCAAAAGAAACAGAGAGAAAGAGAGAGAGGGAGAGAGGAAGAGAGGGAGAGAGAGGGAGAGGAAGGGAGAGAACGTATTAAAGATACTCACAAAAAGTGACTGAGACTTAGAAAGACTGGAACCCACGCACCAGCAAAAAAGACTATAAACGCACACCATAATAGGGACACATGCACTCACGCACACACATTTAGTGGATGTGTGTGTGTGTGTGTGTGTGTGTGTGCGTAATTGCATGTCATTCATGTGTGTCTATGTGAGTTGGATCGAGAAAGAGAGAGAGAGAGAGAGAGAGAGAAGTCATTACATGCTTATTAGGAGAGTATTCTCACGAGATCATACTACACCAAAGAGATGCATGAATCCAATTCCTCTCGTTCGACTATTGCAGACTGCTTTATCGAGACTTGGTAGCGTTAAGAGAAAAAGAAAATTCTGTATTCAAAGAATGAGTATATTTCCGGAGAATCTGCAGCACATGTAAGCAAAATTCTTGTTATCAGCTCATCCAAAAAAGTGTGATTAAACCTACACAAGCCTTTCACACAATAAACAAGTTTACAAGTGAACGTTGCCCGGTCGGCTGGGGCTGTAGAATGCACTGACTGGTTTCCTACAGAAGAGTAAGACCCCCACTCCCCCAACAAGTGTCCTGATAATGTCCCTAAACAATCTGACGGGGAGGTTCCAGATATGCTGGAGCTTTGGGGAAATGTGGAGTACCCCTTCATTGCCATTGCCCTAAAGTCCACTCTGGCTCTTACTGGTAGCACATGATAGGGTCCTATCTATGGGTCAAGTAAAGTAAAGTTGGCAACCTTAGTCGAGTGTGACCCTTTTCAATAGCTATTACACCTATTACATTAGGGGGGAGCGCCACTCTATTCCCTGGATTGTTCCACTTTACCCTTGATCCATATCTGATAATGCTGAGTGTTTAGCAAGGCAGGACCAAGTACCATTTTTGAGTCTTTGGTACGACTCGACCTGGGATTGAACCCTGGTCTCGTGGGCCATTGGTGAGCACATTACTCAT
>CAUZXS010001205.1:2500-7500 GCA_963585895.1 Sepioteuthis lessoniana | reverse complement strand
CCACTTTACCTTTGATACTTACTTTCTACAGCTGAGTGTTAAGCAAGGTGGCATCAAGTACCATTTGTTGAGTCTTTGATATGACTCGGCCTGGGGTTGAAAAGATATTTAGAGAATAGATATTTACTTATAGTCGGTTTAAGTGTTCGAAAGAAATTTAAAATTCAAAATATTACATCCGTAATATTTGTTTGAAAGATGTAGGAATACTGTCGGTTAAATTGCAGAGACCCTCATATAGTCGAGATAACTCGCGCTTCAAATGCAAAAAAACTGTCCTAGTCCCGTCGGCATTCTTCTCTTTATGGTGGCGCCTCAAACATCGGACAATCGCACAACCTTTCCCTCTTTAAACAATGGAGGCAAGTGCTGCTTGGAGAGATGACTCACTGAGATTTGACTTGACTAAATCTTACCCTCTTATTTCTTTAAAAAATTTTCACGTCGCCTTTTATTCATTCATCTCTCTCTCTCTCTCTCTCTCTCTCTATATATATATATATATATATATATATATATATATATATTACCGTTGTAAGAAATGGACACGCTCATCTGAGTTCAAATTCTAAACGTGGCTGCTTGTATTTCACATAGCGCTAATACTCTTATCCTCGCTCGGGCTATGGATAAATATTAGGGCAGACTGAGCTCTTTAACCTTGGCATGACAACTAGTCGAGGAGAAGAAAAACGCCTAATTCAAAACCCGTTAAACTCCACTTAAAAAAACTGACCTTGCGTGACATCCTGGCCGTGGGGAAGAGGTAGGCAAATACATACACAAAACTTCGAAGGACCCAATTTGCTCACGGTGATAGGTTGGCTGACACTCTGTGACCTGCCTCTTTGTCATTTAGTGTACAGCTAAGAACAACTAACCAGACATCAGCAAACATTTGGTCTCAACTTTATCGCTGAATATAACACAGACACTACTATATCCCGAGCTATGGACCTGATTAACTTGCAGCGATCGTTGTCAATCATAGACTAGATCACACTAAAAAAATCTGGAGCTTTTTTTTTCATCAGAATGATCTGAGAGAACCTTCATAATCACCAGTGGACCTTACCAACTCTTTTCGAATCCTCTGTATTGTCCACAGGTTGACACTGAAACACACTGAAATCTTTATATTGGGGCTCCTAACGTGAATGCCCTGCAGGAGAGCATGCCGTTTCGACTTTTTTGAGGGTATAAAGTGCGTCATAGGGTTGCTTTCCTTACAGTCAGTGCCCAGCTGAATCTAATTTGGTGCACAGTAGACTAACATGAAACAAAGAAAGCACATGTACAAAATTACAAATTTAAAATACCAACATTATACCCATTGCCCCACTCTCTCTTTTCACACACACACACACAGACACACACACACACACACACATATATATATGAATCATAAAGAATATTTAGCAGTATGTATCAAATAAACTTTAGATAAAAGGTCTGCAAAAAGTGACAATTCATACAATTTAATGTTTATAATACGGACAGAAAAGAAACAGAACAGAACACATAGATAGATAGATAGATAGATAGATATGAATCGACTGATATCGATAGATAGATAGATATGGCCATCAAGAGTGACATATATATATATATATATATATAGAGAGAGAGAGAGGGAGATGAACAAGCTTGGATAGTTAGATGGATAGATAGATATGTTCATCAAGAGTAATAGATAGATAGATAGATAGATAGATATGGAATTGAGGGATAGATATGAACTCCTTTCATAGATAGATAGATTGATAGAGAGAGAAAGGGAGAGAGAGATATGAACATGCTGGGATAGATATTGTTGTGTCCTGTTACGGGCCAGAAAGAAGACGTAGAAGAGAAAGTAGGTGGAACAAGTGTATTGAATAAGCTAAACATATATCCAAAATAAAAGTTTTAGTCCAGCAGACAAAAGTATCAATCCGAAACTGTCAGGTTCGACTGCTGGGAGGAAGTTGGTATTTGTCGTTCGTCCCACCGACCGTACGAGTGTGGCACAAGGCCTTTCATTAGGTGGGTCCTCAACGACACAATAATTAAGGATAAGTTTGGACTTTGGCATAATTGTTAGAGAGTTCGGCAATGGGCCGGGTGACCTGGGTTCCATCCCAGATCGAGTCATACCAAAGACTCAAAAAATGATGCTACCTTGCTTAACACTCAGCATTATAAGGTAAGAATCAAGGGTAAAATGGAGCAAGCCAAGGAAAGTAGTAGCTCGACCGACTGCCAACAGAGCAAGGACACAACCAACCAGATCCGTGAACCGACCAACACGGCCGACCGAAGTGTGTCCCAGTCAAGCGTCCCACCAAAGTGTACTGCATACGCTCCACTCTGCTGGGAGGAAGTCTCCCCGAGAGTAAATAGGGTTAGTATTTAAGAAGGACGAAGAGTGTGTAGATCGGTCACCATAACAGACAGACAGATTAATACGAACAGTAACGACGATATTCTGTTACTAAACGTTTATTGCTGTATCCGTTATACTTCAGTATTAGAATAAATGAAACTAATATATTATGAATAATATTGTAGAGTCCTAGATAGTTGGCTGTGGGCTTTCGGGACGAACACATTGTACTTGTGCCGAGTGGTTATATTAGTTCGTCAAAACTTGGCCTCACGGACAATTGTATTGTACAAAGTCTGGGTCTTAACAACAACGAATAACATATATATAAAAAATACATGTAAAAATATAGTCTTATATTTTTATTTGTCGACGGTGACGCTGGTGTGGAGCAGTAGAGAGAGAGAGAGAGAGAGAGTGAGACAGACAGAGCGAGAGACAGAGAGAGACAGAGAGAGAGAGTGAGAGAGAGTGAGACAGTGAGAGAGAGAGTGAGACAGAGAGAGGAGAGACAGAGAGAGACACAGAGACACAGAGAGAGAGAGTGAGACAGAGACAGAGAGTGAGACAGACAGAGAGAGAGAGAGTGAGAGACAGAGAGAGAGAGAGAGAGAGAGAGTTCACGTACACGAAGGAGCCGTCGGGTGTCGGAACTGCCAGCGGGATCAGACTTCGGCCAAAATTCTTCACCTTATATAGTCATAAAACGCCCACGCGAGGCAAAGAAAATTCTTGTTTTCCATTGATCACAGCTTACACATACGAATTGATCGTTTTTCATTGGGCATGATTTACCCCCAGACAATGTTTGTTTTACACTGGCCACGCCTTCCATACGTGCAATGCTTGTTTTCGGAATCATTTCGTTGATTTTATCTACGTTCGGATGTGTCGGTCAGCAACATCCGCCAGTTTCGTCGCAGGTCAAGGTGATATATTACACAATGAACGTGATTCATTAACTTCTAAACAGAAAATAATCCCAAATAAGTTGACATGTCATTGAAATCAACCAGTCAATCACTGAATGTTCCATAGTTCAGGCTGATAGATAAATAGATAGATATTAACAGTTCTTATTAAGTCAAGTTTTATTAAAGACAATGGAACAGTATTTATAATTTTTTAGTGTAATTTTTCACATTTTCTTGTTATTTTTCTTGTTTCGGGATCCATTTGGTAAAGAAATTATCCCATATCTTCTGCCCAAACGCTTTCGACTTTACTTTCGGTCGTCATCAGGAATAGTGTAGTTTGAGGTGATAGTTTAGTTTGGGTTTTATTGTTTTGATTACTTGTAGCGTTTTTATTTTAAAGTCGTCAGTTGAAATGTTTTTAGCGTTTTCTTTTAAAGCCTACGGAGCTGAAAGATTTAAAATAAAACGCAGAAAACGTTCGAACCGACAACTTTAAAATAAAAACGCGACAAATATTTCAAACGATAAAACTGTCAACTAAACACGCGACTCCTGATGACGACCAAAAGTATGGTCCAGAGCGCTTGGGCAGATGATATGGGACAATTCCTTTACCACCTGGATCCTGACACAAGAAAAATAACAAAAAGACTTGAAAAATTACAATTAAAAATAATAAACAGTGCTGCATCGTCTTTAATAAAACTTGTCTAAACAATAAAGAGACTGATCTATCTATGTATCTATCTTCGACTGACGTCAAGTCAGCCAACTTTCGATCCCAGCTTGAAGCATCGCACGTGTCTATCTGAATTAAAGTGTTAGAATACAACGAAACAGTCTTTTTAGATGACTATATAATATATGCTCCCACTAGTGGGTTGAGCACTCGAGCAGGGAATTGCCGGCTACCATATACGCATAATTACACAGCTTTTCTCATGAACTTCGCTCTCCGGTAGTCAATAGCCTATATGTAAAAATGTATACGTAAAAATTGCTTTGCTTACACTGAAAATGATAAAAGATCTGGGGTAAGATATCCGACTAACTAAGCAGGGTTTTGATCCTAGTTCATCTGTCTTGCCACACTGAAGAATTGTGATACAATGAAACAGTCTGTATGCAGATGACTATATATATATATATATATATATATATATAGAGAGAGAGAGAGAGAGAGAGCGATCATCATTTTATTTTATTAAAAAGAATTAAGGATTTAGCCTTGATAAATTTTTGATCACTGGCCGCATTCCAAATGTCTCTAAAATCTTGACTGCTGTTTGAACATTAAATTCTGTATTTGAATTTAAATCTTAATTTTTTTTCTTTTTTTTACTAAAAAGGTTGATTCCTTTCTTGGTCAGGTTGTTGGTTGGTTGGTTGGTTTGGGTTTTATAGCATATCAACCATTGTAGGTTATTTAATGCCACATCCATTTTATACAAATAAACAGTTCTATTTGAAACAGTTCAGTTTAGCATTAGTACGCAGTTTAAATATCAAAACAGTTCTATTTCAAGTTTCAGTTTAGCGTAAGTACGCATTGTTGTTCTATTTTACCCATAGATAGGACACTATCAGATGCTACCACTCGAGGCCCGAGTGGACCTGGGAGTGATAGCAATGATGGGGTACTTCGCATTCCCCAAAGTTCTAGCATTACTGCAACCTCACTATCAGATTGTTTAGCGTCATATCTTGGACATTCGTTT
>CAUZXS010001204.1:2500-25000 GCA_963585895.1 Sepioteuthis lessoniana | reverse complement strand
TATACATGTATATATATATGTATGTGTATATATATACATGTATATATATATGTATGTGTTATATATACATGTATATATATATGTATGTGTATATATATACATGTATA
Organism: Sepioteuthis lessoniana; assembly: GCA_963585895.1. Lineage (NCBI taxonomy): Eukaryota > Metazoa > Mollusca > Cephalopoda > Myopsida > Loliginidae > Sepioteuthis > Sepioteuthis lessoniana. The sequence goes on along the minus strand of CAUZXS010001204.1, from coordinate 24,893 downwards.
TATATATGTATGTGTATATATATACATGTATATATATATGTATGTGTATATATATACATGTATATATATATGTATGTGTATATATATACATGTATATATATGTATGTGTATATATATACATGTATATATATATGTATGTGTATATATATACATGTATATATAATATGTATGTGTATATATATACATGTATATATATGTATGTGTATATATATACATGTATATGTATGTGTATATATATACATGTATATGTATGTGTATATATATACATGTATATGTATGTGTATATATATACATGTATATGTATGTGTATATTATACATGTATATGTATGTGTATATATATACATGTATATGTATGTGTATATATACATGTATATGGTTGTATATATATACATGTATATGTATGTGTATATATATACATGTATATGTATGTGTATATATATACATGTATATGTATGTGTATATATATACATGTATATGTATGTGTATATATATACATGTATATGTATGGGTATATATATACATGTATATGTATGTGTATATATATACATGTATATGTATGTGTATATATATACATGTATATGTATTTGTATATATATACATGTATATGTATGTGTATATATATACATGTATATGTATGTGTATATATATACATGTATATGTATGTGTATATATATACATGTATATGTATGTGTATATATATACATGTATATGTATGTGTATATTATACATGTATATGTATGTGTATATATATACATGTATATGTATGTGTATATATATACATGTATATGTATGTGTATATATATACATGTATATGTATGTGTATATATATACATGTATATGTATGTGTATATATATACATGTATATGTATGTGTATATATATACATGTATATGTATGTGTATATATATACATGTATATGTATGTGTATATATATACATGTATATGTATGTGTATATATATACATGTATATGTTGTGTATATATATACATGTATATGTATATATATACATGTATGTGTTATATATACATGTATGTGTATATATATACATGTATATGTATGTGTATATATATACATGTATATGTATGTGTATATATATACATGTATATGTATGTGTATATATATACATGTATATGTATGTGTATATATATACATGTATATGTATGTGTATATATATACATGTATATGTATGTGTATATATATACATGTATATGTATGTGTATATATATACATGTATATGTATGTGTATATATATACATGTATATGTATGTGTATATATATACATGTATATGTATGTGTATATATATACATGTATATGTATGTGTATATATATACATGTATATGTATGTGTATATATATACATGTATATGTATGTGTATATATATACATGTATATGTATGTGTATATATATACATGTATATGTATGTGTATATATATACATGTATATGTATGTGTATATATATACATGTATATGTATGTGTATATATATACATGTATATGTATGTGTATATATATACATGTATATGTATGTGTATATATATACATGTATATGTATGTGTATATATATACATGTATATATATATGTATGTGTATATATATATATGTATATGTATGTGTATATATGTATATATATATATATGTATGTGTATATATGTATATATATATATATGTATATATGTATATATATATATGTATGTGTATATATGTATATATATATATATGTATGTGTATATATGTATATATATATATATGTATGTGTATATATGTATATATATATATATGTATATATGTATATATATATATGTGTATATATGTATATATATATATGTATGTGTATATATGTATATATATATATGTATGTGTATATATGTATATATATATATGTATGTGTATATATGTATATATATATATGTATGTGTATATATGTATATATATATATGTATGTGTATATATGTATATATATATATGTATGTGTATATATGTATATATATATATGTATGTGTATATATGTATATATATATATGTATGTGTATATATGTATATATATATGTGTATGTGTATATATGTATATATATATATGTATGTGTATATATGTATATATATATGTGTATGTGTATATATGTATATATATATGTGTATGTGTATATATGTATATATATATGTGTATGTGTATATATGTATATATATATGTGTATGTGTATATATGTATATATATATGTGTATATATGTATATATATATGTGTATGTGTATATATGTATATATATATGTGTATGTGTATATATGTATATATATATGTGTATGTGTATATATGTATATATATATGTGTATGTGTATATATGTATATATATATGTGTATGTGTATATATGTATATATATATATGTATATATATATGTGTATGTGTATATATGTATATATATATGTGTATGTGTATATATGTATATATATATATATGTGTATGTGTATATATGTATATATATATATATGTGTATGTGTATATATGTATATATATATGTGTATGTGTATATATGTATATATATATGTGTATGTGTATATATGTATATATATATGTGTATGTGTATATATGTATATATATATGTGTATGTGTATATATGTATATATATATGTGTATGTGTATATATGTATATATATATGTGTATGTGTATATATGTATATATATATGTGTATGTGTATATATGTATATATATATGTGTATGTGTATATATGTATATATATATGTGTATGTGTATATATGTATATATATATGTGTATGTGTATATATGTATATATATATGTGTATGTGTATATATGTATATATATATATATGTATGTGTATATATGTATATGTATGTATGTGTATATATATACGTATATATATATATATATATATATATATATATATATATATATAGCCTAGGTTGTCTATATCATTTTCATTTTGCTTCCCTGACCATCATTCTTGGTCCTTCTCACCCCGACTCATACGGTTGTGCCGATTCACGCTGACACAGCTCTTTGTGTGGTCTTCCTTCCAAAATAGACAGACAAACGATTATCCAGACAATCTTTCCCTTTTTTAAAGATGATGCAGATAACTCTGATGTCATCCCACAACACACACACTCTTTTTTTTATATATATATATATATATATATATATATACATATATATACACACGTGAATACACATTATTGAGCCAGAAGGAGATTCCTAATAGGGGATATTTCTCAACAAGTAGGGATTTCTATGGCTATAGCATTCAAAATAGTGCACAATGACTTAACCTTTTCTCCTGTCAGCTGCCTTCGAGTTTCAATAGGACGGCAAGAATTGTGAAAACCATCAGTTAATTTGGTTGAGAACAGGTGACATATCCTCCAAACAGTTCAGATCTGGTCTCCTCTGATTTCAAGTTGTTTGGCCCCCTCAAAGAATTTCTCTGTGGAACAAAGTTTTGAAGATATGAAGTGAAGAGGAACATGAGCATTTAAAAACTCAGTTTCCAGTGCTGACCGAAAATAGAAGCTTGTCTTTTGATGGGAAAATGCATTTTGATGTATGGAGATTGTATTGAGAAATAAAGGAAGTCATCATTTGAAGAGATTAAACGCTTTACAATTAAAAAAAGGGGTTTTCACTATAATTAATTTCCTCTAAAATGTAAAGAGAAAAACAAAAATGATTTGACTTTCCAAGTTGATCATTCAAAATCCTGGAATTCACATAGATTTTGATTGCAGTTATTATTAAAAGCCCCCCTTCAATCATCTAAAAGTTTAATTTACTATAGATAGAAGACAAACACAATAAAATATGGATTGTTGTATCTATCCTCTTTCTTTCAACATTCTATTTTGTTGAGAAAACAAATGTTTCAATCTGTGGTTATGATTGTCATTTTTTTTAGAATTGGAAGACATAACTTTTCTGAAACAAAATTTGTAGTCAAATTTGGTAATCATGTGATAGAAATATTTCTTTACTGCAGTATCAGAGGGATCTGATTTTTGTATATTACACAGCAAAAATGGCCAATCACAGGGAGATACTTTTTAATGGAATAAATCTTTTATAATGCTCTTAGAAAATAAAGCAATTTCCATTTTAATATTTGGTATCATTGTAATTTCTTAAGGGAAGTAACATTTAAATGCTAATTTTAGAATCAAGCTACAAACATTGAGTAAATCTATATTAAGAAACATTTTCTTATGGTATTTAAGGTGGACCATAGAAATTAATTCAAAAATATGTACTTAGAAAAAGTATAATTCAGAAAAAAAACCAAAATCTGATTTTACATATCCAATTTAGTTAAGAAAAAGAAATTAAGATATATTGTTATGATCATTACATTATTGTAGTTCATTCTCTTTGAATTTGCTAAGCTTGGTTTGATTACAGCAAAGTAGTCACCCATTAAATAAAAACTATAATAAAATTAATCAGCCTAACATTTTATAATTACAATTTAAATCATTTTCTTTGATATCTGATGTAACAGAATAATTCCTATTCTTTTCCCTGAAGTTTATATACATATATATATATAAATTCTGTTAAGCGTCAGTTGCATGTTTCTAATATGTAGTGCTTTGAGAATCTGTAGTTTTTGTTGATTATTTTGATGTCCTAATATTGTTGTGTTGTCAGTGAGGAGAATTTTTCATAATTCTGTTGTTTAGCACGGGTTTGAAAATTAATTCTGTTAATATATAATTGAATGTATAATTTCAAAGCATCAAAAGGTTAAATCTTTTATTTGACTAGTTTCATATATTCACATAATGGAAAAGTTTGTTTTATATTTTTTTTCCTTTAGCAAATCATGGGATCAAAAATTTACAATAATTTTAAACTTTTTTTTCAAACTGAAGTTTACAATATCAAATTCTTTAAACCAAAAACTAGTCTAGTAACCATAAAAATGATGGAATGAGATATATAGATCAACAATTCTTGCCAGAATCAGTGTAGTTCTTGCATGGTATATATTTCCAATTAATTTTACTGCTCAACCACCAGAATGCTGATATAGTGGGTATACTTACCTGAGATGGGACATGCAAATCAGGACCAGAGTTTTATTAGTGCAATGAAAAATATTCTAAAATGTTGATACTTAGAGAATAAAGCAATTCCCAATTTGATATGGGGTTGGCAAACACAGAGAGAGAATTTATGATTTCAGTGAGATTATTTAAACTTAGAACCTCTGATTTACAAACTCTACACATGGAATAGATGAAAATAAACAAATTATTTAGTGACTAATTCCAAACCCTATCCTCTGAAATTTACTCATCAGGGCTGTGACATGAGCCCAATCAACAATTGCTTCAATAATATATCAAATGCTAGTTTCAGACATAATCTATTATTTGGTAAGAAACATAAAATAGTTTAAAATAGTGTTAAAAAGATTGTTAGATATCATTAAAAAGCTTGGCTTTCATTGGCTCTGAGAAGGTCATGTGATCACATGATCCAAGAAAGTTTAGCAAATAGAAATAAGATATAGTCAATCAGAAAGCAGTACACATCAAAATGTTAGAAAGATATACTATTCAACTTCTGTGATTTCCAACAAACAGAAATGAGTTTTGAAATGGAGTTATGTAAAAATATTGTTTGATATTAATTTTCACTTTAAGCACTGAAGAAAATAAGAACAACCATCTCTTTTCTTATAGAAGAGGTGTATAATGCAAGTGAAGAAGACTGGAGAATTTACTAGTTGAAATCTAGTGAAATAACGACAAAAAAGCATTTTGTTTGAAACAATCAAATTTTTTTTACTCAAAATATTAAAATCCTTTGAAACTGATTTCCCTAAAGCTAAATATTGAAATAACAGAAAAGATTTATGGACACAAAGACTAAATATCAGTCATAACAACAACAACAAATAAAAAAGCAAAGCAAAATAAGGGCTTGAAATTGATATTTTATTTACTTAATAAATGGTGAATAGATTTGATCTGCAATGAGTAATTTTGGGGTACATAACAGTGGAGCAAGTCCAGTGTAAAAGTCCCAGATACTTTGTAGTATCAAGAACTTATAGAAAATGAATGGACAGCTGTTTGGCTTAGGGATATTTTTTTTTATTTATTTCCCTAATAAGATTTTTAAACATTTTTAATTTAACTTTTTTTAACCAAAGTTAACTGGATGCAATAACTCAAGAGGATGCTGTCAATAGGCAGTCAAAATTACACCAACATCAAAGTCGAAGATCTCTTACTATGAGAAAGAAATCTTAGACCAGTTTTCCCTTAAGGAAAAAAATCCGATTTGTACTGTTTTGCTGAGAAGTCAACCTAAACAATAAAAATATATGGAACATTTAAATTGTTTCTGTTGACTAAGGTGCATTAAGTCTTGAGCTTTGCCTTTTTTAAATGTTCTTTTTTATGTTTAAACAAAAAAGACTTTCTTTTCAACATTCAAATACCAACAATAGGTGTTTCAAATGTAGAAGGAGGCAGCCAAGATTTGTGGATTATTCATTACGAATCAATTCGCACCAAATATTTTTTTAAAGATTGAAAAATAACCACTTTTCAAATGCAAGGTTTTCTATTTTTAGGGAATCCTTTCTATTCTGATATGGACAGAGACTAAAAAGGTCATTATTAATACTCTATGGCCTCACAACTATCATGCATTCATCTCAAGTGTGCAGAGTAAGCAACTCAAATAGCAAAATTTGGTTGTAAGTTTTCAATGTATGAAGTTGTAAACAAATGAAAAAAAAAACTAATACCTATTTCTCTGTAAGTATATTTTAGAATATGTTTGTGGTGTGTATTGTTACAGACATTTAATACACTAACTCAGTACAAAATTTGATATAATGAACAGGCTAATTAATATTAGCAATGGAAAACTGCAGTTGTTTTTTCCTATATGACTCAATATCTGGGATAAAGCAACTACAGAGTTGTATATAGATATAGGCTGTGGTTAAAATCAGTTTGAAAAACATCAAAAACCAACAAATCAACACAAGCCTTTTCAGTTATTGACAATCTCATGTTAACATTGATAGTCTTTAACTATCAAAGCATAATCATGAGATAATTGTAAGATTTAAAAGTGATTTTAAAAAGCAATTTTGACAATTGTATGTGTGTGTGAGTGTACATATGTATGTGTGTGTGTGTATATATATATATATATATATATAAATGCTGATTTTGATCTGGGTACAGTATATACATTTTAAGAGGGTAGTGGATATTTTGATAAAGTTTCCAGTCATCTTGCAACATTTCCAGAATATTATTTATCTGTACAATACATTTATTTGAAAGTACAGGCCTGAGTTAATGCCCAAGGAGGATATACTGAGTATTAATATTATGATTTAACTCTTACTTTGGAACCTGTGTACATGATGTGTATGAATGGTTATTTACAGTAATCCAGTTATATACTGGTATGTTTAATCTAGAGTAAATTGAAACAGATTCTGGATGTTCTAATTTTCCACAAGTGTGTATAAACAAATTAAACCACCTGAGAAAAACATTTCAACTGCTAAACACTTACACTATTCATTAAACTTTATATTAAAACTGCTAATATGTTAAAAACTTTGTTATATAAAAATACTTAATGACATCTTTGAGAAAAAAGTTTAAATTATCTTACAATTTTAAAATGTTTTTAAACCAACTAATTGAATGAAATGACATTAAGAAAATATTCAATTTTCATACACATTTGAGCACTAATTCACATGTATACCAATCTAGAAATGTAAACAGCTTTTAAATAAACAATTGATGATGGTCCAAGGTTGAAACTGATCAGGATTAACAAATTTACAAAATTTATTTACCAATATCTATGTGACTATTATATATATATATATATATATATATATAGAGAGAGAGAGAGAGTTAGTGTGTACCGTATAAGGATTTATGCAAACTATAAAGGAATATTTATTCTTAATTCATTATGTTTTTTTAGGAAAGATAAAATGTAACTTGTTCTTCTAACTGAAATTTACACTAGTACTAGATCTAAAAAGGAAAATCTGCGAGATAATAACAGAAAACCTTCAAATAATAACCTTCAAAGGTTTTTCTGATTGTTGACTAATGTGTGTTAAAGTCTTGAGCCTTACATTTTTTTTACAATGTATGAAGTATTAAACAAAGGCTCAAGAAGAAATAATACAAAATATACACATTTAGTACACAAAATTGCTATTTATTTCTATTATAATCCCATTTGAATATAAAAAATCAGATAAATTAGTAGCTAAAAAACCTTCAAAGAGCTTCTCAACTGATACTCTTGATGGGTGATATTTTGCCAACTGTGAGTCAGTTAAGTCAATTCAGTTTAATGTTATTTATTAAGGAAAAAAAGTATATTTTAAGTAATATCCGGCTTAAGCAAAAGAAAGACCAACTAAAAATGAATAATAGTCCCCAAACTGGATTGCACACTCACATCAATACACACATACATTTATAGAGCTTATATGGATGCTCATATTAATATCAAAAAGCAGTTATGAGTGAGGCAAGAGCAAATGAGTGTGGTGGTTATTATTATTATTATTATTATTATTATTATCATCATCAACAATAACAATAATAATATTTATTATTATTTTAATATTTGTATTCTATGTTGTATTCTTAATTTGTAAAGATTTATTTTTCCAATCACTAAACTATATACAAAACTAAGTTGCCCATTTTAATCACACCAAAATCTCACCAATAAAATTACTCACGGAAAATAAGAAAAATATTTTATCATTGTTTTTATCAATTGAACATTTGGGAGGAAATATACATTTTATTGGAAGGAAAAGGATGTGGGTTGATAGTTTTGGTTTGGGAAGAAAAAAATTTAATTGATGTTATTTGTCATGTTTATATTTTTCTCCCTCAAGAACAAAATTAGGGCTGTCAATAAATTTATATCTGGAACAGGTTCTTGAAAGAGTTTTTAGCCTACAAGGCTCTTCTTTTTCTATTAGAATGTCAACAATGGTAATGATATACAAAGGTCTTAAATATTCAACAGGCCAATCAATCATCAAGAGAACTGAAAATGTTTTAGCATTTCAGTCATAGATTATCTGATATGCATGGACAACAATAATGGAGAAGAAGGAGCAGGAGGGCAGGTATTGAGGAACTAGGATGGTCAGAAAGGAAAATGCAGATGGACAGGCAGAATAAGAGCTACTACCATTGACCACAGGTAGAAACTCACAGTAGGCAGAGATTATTGTTAAAAAAATAAATAAAAATTTTAAAGCAAAAGCTGATGATCTAAAGTACATTGAGTTTTTTTTTTCTTTCTTCAAAGAAAATAAATTATGAAAGTATAGAAAACAATAGGAAAAAAGAAATTCTTTTGTTAAAAAAAATGAAGAAAAAAGAAAAAAAAATGAATGAAAATGAAAATACCACCATTGGTGCTAATTGTGAAATTAACTGAAAAACTTATTTAAAGATGGAAGAAAAAAATAACTATTGGGAAATTTGAATAAAGGGATAATCTTTTGAAAAATACAATGCAAAGTGAAGTCAGTCAAATTATCCACAAAAACTCTGGATTCAACAGCAGTATTTTGTTCAACTGGAATTGGTAACAATTTGTGGATCTTAGGGTAATTAAAATAGAGAGCTTACTGTCACAAAATATAACAAATTTACCTGCTTAAGTACATATTATTTGCTAGGTAGTGTATAGGAATAAAAATGACAATACTGTTAGGCACAGTATACATTTTAACACAAGAGATATTTGAATTCCAAGATAACGTTAAGAACTTTATTTTTTAATCTGAAAACAAAATTAAATATTCAATTTCAAACTAAGTTATAATCAACAGGAAAAATCTTAAAATATTTAAATTCAATAATTTAATTTCTCTTGATTTTACATTGTGTCCATTCTCCTTAAATTTTTCAACTTTACTAATATTTTCTCAGTTTAAAAAAATTAGAAGTGGATAATAATAATAATAATAATAATAAATGTACAAAAGAAACTGTGGCATTTGCCATTGCTGCAGGATCCGCTGCTGCACCATCATTTTAAACAAGCGATATTTTTTCTCAAGTACACATACCACTGGTAAGCAAAGTTATTAAACCTGTTATAAAACCCAAAAGTTGGTTATGTGAACTTGTGGAATAAACAGAAACATCATTATTATAGTTATTTTTGTATACTGTTATCATCATTATAATAATAATAATAATAATAGTAGTAGCAGTACCTGTGATGCTTAAACAATAGTGGTTTTGTAGATATAACAAGAGTAATTATAGTGGTACCAGTGATAATATCAAACCGGGTCAAAAAACACAAAGAGGAGGTAACTTTTAATTGATGACTGATAAAAAAAAAATTATATTACAATTTAGTATTATTATTATTATTATTAATAATATCATCATTATTTTTTTTATTAAATTTTTTATAATTGATTTCATTCTTTTTTTTTCTTTTTGGAAAGATGAGGATTGAGCTTTTGTATGAACACATGCATTTTATCTTTTTTTTTTTTTAATTATTTACTACTCTTGAATCTGCAATACTGTCTTCAGTGAGATAGGAAGCAGGGCACACATGGCAGATCAACACAATGATAAGGATGATGGGCATAAAGATAAGGCAAAGAGAAAATGGGGGAGAGGGGGAATGGGAGAGAAACAAAAAGTCAACAACCAACACTTGTTTTAAATTAAAAAAATAAAATTTACAATAGTTTTTTTTTTATGAAATATCATTTTTGCTGTTTTTTCCTTGGCTGTTTACACATTCAGTTATATACTATGTGCAATTGAAAACATAAAAGACTGTATGAATATATGTATATTTACATGTGTTACGTGAATATATACACATGTATGCATATACATATATACACAGAGATACAGATTAGTGTGTGTGTGTGTGTATATATATATATATATATATATATATATATATATTTAAAAACATTGTGTGTATGTATGTACATCCTCATAGATAAGTTGTACAGTCATTTGAAATACATACATAGTGTATTCATACAAAATGTGTTGCTTTCAGCAGTGTTGTTTAAAAAGTTTCAAGTTTGAAACATTGATAAACAAACATGGAAGTTGCAAGAAGAGAAGGAGGAGGGAGAAAAGTGAAAGTGAACTTAGTAAGCTGAAGGCTGCCCCAAATTATGAAATAATGAGAGTAAAAGAGATGAAAAACTTTCAACTATGGCAGCAACAGCTTAAAAACTCGAATCGGTTTTTGAATGAAACCACAATAGAATTTTATGAACATTTACCCCCCACCTCCCACCAATAGTACACTATTGCTAAAGCTTAAATTCAACATTTTTCATCTGGTCAAGTGAAGTACCAGGGATTAGATGTTCTGATAAATTAACTTTTGGGAATTTTTAATTTCAACTTTTGCAGCAGTGAACTGTTTGGATAATTAATTCTGTCCAAGTTTAAGCATTTGTCTATAACATTTTTAATACATCTTTGTTTTTACAACTTTTTTTTGGTCTGCTGAATCATTTCATTATCTGAATATATTTAAGTGTTTTATTTCATTTTCTGTCCTTCAACAAAAAGCTCATCCCAAATTTTATTAAAGTGGGAAGAAGTTAGAGTTGATAATTTACAAATCTAGAACAGCTGCTATGTGAAACAGTCAAAACTCACCAACCATTTCAATAAAATTATCAGAGTTGTTGTTACAATTTGTTTACATAGAAGTTTTTTAAACATTTATTTTGCTTTCCTCTTTTTGCTCCATTTTTTGTGTTTATTTTTATATGATACATGCACGTGCTGATGAAATGGAATGTCTGTTGCCATGACAAATGTATGAAGAGAATGGAGACTGAATGTAAGCTTTGTACAAGACCAAGGGATGAAGGTGCTGGTGATATCAGCCAGGGATTGAAAAAAAAAAGAAACAAACAGGTTATTCCTCATCCCTTTTAACTAGGCAGGTACCACCATTCAATATTCAGCTTCAATCAATTTTGTTTCTTTTCTTTTTGTTTTTTTGGAATACTGAGTAGATTGAGCAGCAAGGAAGGATTGGGGCATTCCACTATTTGGCAAGTATGCAACAGTTAAATTTGGTTTGGAATTGGACAAACAGAGAGAAGGTCTGCTGCTACTGCTGCTGTTATCTTTGCTGCCTCTGTTCCTCTCATTTCACTATTTTCAAACACCTGACAAAATTTGCCATTCACTGCCGATCCAGTTTAAAAGAATCTTCTGTAGCAGCATCTGTGACAAGGTTTGGATCAGTCAGCATTTGAACAGCATCAAGGTCAAGAGGACCCAAACCCATTTTCCATGCTTCTTCCACTGGAAAGAAATCGGTGTCAAAGTCATTGAAGCCTGTGATAGCATTGCCAAGTTCTTTGGCAAAATCCTGCCTAGATAAATCATCAGCACCTAAAAAAAAAAAAAAATACAAATGAATTGAATAAACAATAAAATAAGATGAATAAAATAGTAAAGTAAGCATAAAACACAAAATAACTCGTAGAATATGTTTATAAAAAAAAAAAGCAGTTAATCGCCTCCCTCACACACACACATTTAAGATACTAACACTCATTATACAGTTTGGTAAAGAGTTATTGCTATTGCTTTCTGCAGCACGAGATGTCAAATACTATAGCTATTAAGAAGGCATTTTGTGTGCTTGAATTAAACAAAATGGATTTTGATATTGTAGTGGCAATTTTAATGCATTTTTGGAAATCAAGACTATTCATGTATGATTTGTACAAGATATTTAAAACAGGATATTTGTAAAAAGGGAAAATTCTTGGCAGACTATTATCAGTATCCGAAAAACAATTACTTATGCTAGTTACCTATGTAACCCACAGAAATCTACACTGAAAGAAAGTCAGGAGTTACATATTTCACATAAAGCTGTTTGGAAGATTTGGTGGAAACAGTTGAAAACAGTTCCTTTCAAATTGTAATGCAAAATCTAAGTGACTATAGCAAAACTACACAGGAATGGTGAAAATGAAGATGGGTTTATTTTCAATAAGTTGACTTGTAACTAAGTATTTCTCTACAAAACTTTATATCATAAGTGTCAATATCTTCAATAGTTTTTTGAATTTTAAAATATTTCTTCTATAGATACCCTATACTATGACTGGGTTTCATTTCTTGCTAATGCCCTTGAGAAAGGCATAAATCCATTTGTTCTTCCTACAGTAAATAGTAGGACAGACTGAATTGTTTTAGCCTTGGTTAAGCAACCAGTCTCAGAGAAGGAAAACTCTGAATTCAAACTAGCTTTACTGCACTTAAAAATTCACCTTATATCACATCCTGCCCATGATGAAGGGATTGGATAAATAGATATATGATTAACTGTATTTATGTCAAAATATGCAACCTTTTTCATAAATATACCCATTTACTTATAGACAAAAAGACAAAATTTTTTATTACTATGGTATACCTGAATAATTGATGGAACATTCCTAAAAGAGCCTCCCTTCTCTTAAATTCACACCTGACTTGAAAATGGACTCATATACATCTCTTGCTGTGAATGCAGCTAGAATAATAGGCTATTTCTATTGCATTAGAAAATTACTGACAACTGGAGCTCTACTGTATCTCTGTGAATATCAGAACTGTCCAAAAATGAAATATTGTTATCAGTCCTTGATAGTATACAAAATTGAATTTGAGATCTACTCAGTGAGGAACTTTTTCAGTGACTCTTTCATGGGTGTAAATTTTGTTAGTCTGTCACTTTTCTATCATTAATTTCATGGAATGTGTCCATGCCCAAATACTAGTATTCCAGGAGTTACCAATGAAAATTTAGTTTGCCAAATCTTAGAAATCTCATCACTCTTTTTTGATATTCCTCATTCTCAACACAAGTTCCACCCACAGCTTCTTTTCAAGAACAGTTGAAATGTGAAACAAACAACCACAAGAAAAATTACTTAAAAGATCAAGTTGCTCTAGCATAAAAAAGACTCTATAGCAAAGATATAAAACATGTATCAATATGTCAGAGAAATCCATAAGCAAGACCAGCACAGAATTCAACTCATTCAAAAGAATCAAAGAGTTAAAAATAGAGTTTTGTGAAAAGAACTTAACTCAAAAAAAAAAAAAAAATGTTTGAGACCATATTCCAAAAGAAAGAAAGAAACCAGAAGAAGAATCTCTTTCCTTATGGAGGTGAGTCTTGAAAACCTGCAAGAAGTGATGGATGATAGAGAGAGTCAGGGAAATCCGTGCTAGCGGCATGATATGATGATATTATACCTAAAGAAGGCTGAAGATGTATCAACAAAAAAAAAAAAAAAAAAATTCAATTGTTCAAAATTTTTTTTTTATGTCAATGACCATTCTCAAAATAAAAAAATTCATGTATTATTTATAAATAAAACAAAGAAATGTACTAGTGTGCTTACCAGTAAATATGATATGTGGTATTTTATTACTAGTTTGTGGAGATAACTGCTGCTGTTGTTGCTGTTGTTGTTGTTGCTGTTGCTGTTGTTGCTGGTGTTGTAGATGGTTTGGTGATGACGGTTGTTGTTGTTGCTGTTGTTGTACTTGTTTCTGATGGCCGGTTTGATGCTGTGGCGAGGATTGTTGTGTTGACATTGTATTTAATAGTTGCTGTTGAGAGCAAAGCGAGTTCAAATCAGAAGGATAAAATGACGAAACATTGAAATCTTGGTTGCCACTGGTAGCAGCTGCAAGTCTTTGGAAATCTTCATCTGTTAGGTCCAAAGTCTGAGGAGAGATCTGATAACTCGTCAAATTAGTTAATGAGTTGGAGTTAACAGAGCTCAGGGTTGACGGTTGATTATCAGGTAGCTGGAAAAAATAAATAAAAAAAAGAAAAAATAGAAGAAAGAGAAAGAAAATATATTTAGAGATATAAAAACAATTATTTATTTGTACTATAGAGCTAGTAAATTTAATTTACATAATTACTGGGCTTAAGGGAAAGTTTGAACATACACACACAAAATAAAGTTTCTTATAGGGAAAAGGGGCCTTTATAATAACAAACAATAATTAGTGGTATGCTCTATGTTGCTGCAAGGTGTAACTAATTGCCTGGAATTGAACTTTCCAAACTTTAAATACTTTAAAGAATTAAAAAATAGCTATCGTGACTAAAAATAGAAATATCAAAGCAAATAATATTCAATTTGGTGACAATAATAAAGGAAAACATAAAAGTTCCACCGAGTCAGTCAAGTTGAATTTCAATACATTTCAAGTGTCTATCTTTATTTAATGTTTAGTTGACTAGTAAATATTTACTATATAAATTTATAATAACAGAAATTGATAAGACAATGAAATCTATCCTTTGTATTCTTGATGTTGTTAACTCAATGTTCTGACTGATCTATTCTCTAGCCTGTGTATAATAATCTATGAGAACAGAAAAGATATTTTTTTTAAACTGAAAAGGAGAATGAAGAAGAATGGTTCATCTGACATGTGCTATCAACATCGAGGATACAATGAAGGGATTCAATTGTCTGAACAATTTCTGAGTTATTTTCCATGAAAAAAGAAGTTACTTTTTTCTTATGGATTATACACCTGAAGAGGCAGCAAAAAAGGATTTGCCTAAATGTTGTATTTAACTTTCTTTTTCTTTCTTTGGCATTATTTCATCAAGTTTCGCCACAGCTTGGAAAAGATCCTGTTTTATTTGATAGAATAGATCTGACTTCCATATGATTGATAATCTATTGATAGCAGTCCATGCCTTTATTATGGGTACGTTAACATCACTTTCAGTAGATGAGATATTGCTGCTGAGGTATGTGAACTTGTCAACTGATCTTAGAATCCTTACACTTAGAGTGGAAATGGATCCTCATTTAAAATACATCTACTGTTATATTTGTGTTCACATGGAGGTTCACTCTTGCTGCTGGCTCTGAGCTATGCAATAGGGATTTGGCTTGGGCAGATGCATTTTTGAAAAAAGGGTTAGATCATCTGCATAGTCTGTGTCTGTTATAGTTTCTGCAGGATACTGTCTGCTTCTTACTTTTTTTTAGTGTAAAGCCATTTACTTTTATTAGATCTATCAACGCAGATTATAACAAATATGGTGCTAATTTATCTCCTTGAAAAACTTCAGCAATGATGTCAAATAAGTCTGTATCTCTATCGGGTGAGTGAACCATTGTTTTTTGCTTTTTATAAAAGGATCATTATAGTGGTAACAGTTTTTATGGGGAGACCATATGCTAGTAGTACTCGCTTCATCTTCTCTTTGTGCATGGAGAAATCTATGAATAATAATGTTGCCTTAAGATTTTTTGCACAAAACCCTTCAATGATTAGACAGAATTTGTGAAGTCATTATTGATTTGTCTGAAAACCATTCTGATTTTACCTAAGAATTTTCTTGATTTCAGGTTTGATACAGCTGAGAAGCAGAGTATGATCAACCTTATCAGCAATAGAAGTAAGAGTAGTTCTTAGTGATGCCAAAGTCAACTTACTTGGGGAAAGAGAAGATTTTTGGATTTTTGTCAGTACTATGTCAAGTTCTTCCTCCATAAACTGTTCTAGTTTGATGTCTAGTTGTCTAGTTAGCAATTAATAATTTTTGTGATAGGCTAGTCAGTGACTATAGAGGAGTAATGTGTGGTTTTGACAGTTTCTTATACGAGGTGCATACAATAAGTTTCCAGACTTTTTCGTATGAGTATTTAAAATTGTCATAGACTCTTGAAAATTAATTATGTTATTGCTATAAATCTTATGAGATGACTAACCAATTTTCATGATTTCAGCTTCAAATGAACAGCTACAGCAGCAATTGGAATACACCCTACTAAAGCCTGATTGTCACAGCTGGTGAATTTCAAAAATGCAATCAGGACGTGAGGAAGAACTATATGCAATAAAATTCTGTTTAAAACTTGGAAAAAATGCTTCAGACTGCTTTTCAACCATCTTGCATGAATCGAGCATCAGTTTTTGAGTGGCATAAGAGATTCAAGGAAGGCAGGAAGTCTGTGAGGGATAATGAGAGGTGTGGGAGGAGTAAGAAAGTCAATAGACCAGAGTTGATTGGCCAAAGGGTTAGGGTTACTATGTTGAAGTTTTAAGGGAGTTCAGCAAGAGATTCCATCAGAAGAGGCCAGCACTCTTCAAATCGGGTCAGTGGCATTTCCACCAGAACAATGCACCAGTCCACAACTTCATCCTTGTCACAGACTATTTGATCAAGATGGGCATCAAGACAGTTCCTTACCCTCCTTATAGCCCAGACCTTGCTCCCCGTGACTTTTGGTTATTCCCTAAGCTAAGAGGCTATTGTTATGAGACAATTGAGGAGATGAAAGACACTGTGACGAAGGTCATTGACACGCTCACATATGAGGACTTCCATAGGGCCTTTGAGAAGTTGTTGGAACGGTACAACAAGTGCATTGCAGCCAGAGGAGATTACTTCGACGGGGTCTAGAGTTTCATGTGTGTACTATCAATAAAAGTGCTCATACGAAAAAAGTCTGGAAACTTATCGTATGCACCTCATATATATATAATAGTATAAGCAGTACTTATTGAGATATATACAATACAAAAAAATGAATTAAACAAATAAATGTAATTACAGAAAATTTATGTATTTATTTATAACTTCACAATAAACAATATTTTTGATAAAGTCCTTTTTTAGTACACGTGTTTTCTTCATTATTCGATCACACAACTTCCAAACTATGGTGTTCTTGAGACCCAGAGTCGGGAAGGTCAGAAGGCATTGTCACCAGTCTTTCTTTCCTCATTTATCAATATGTAAATATCATTCTCCCCTTTCCCAATAACAAACACCTTATATTCATGGGTAGGTACATAAGTAGATATCACAGTATAAATATATAGATTAAGTATAATGTTGTATTATTGTAAGGAAGAGATACACAGTGAAATAGACAACTATTTATTTACTGAAGTAGTACAGTCCAACAAATATCATAAGTCCCACACTGTTGGTGTTATGTCCAAAGTTGGTCTTACTACTGACAGAGATCTTTCAGTACTGACTCTACTTAAGAAACACAACGTCTTTTATTCCCCCAAGATACTGGAAGTCACGTGGTACGAGCCACTATACAACATCCCCCACCAATTTTTTAATTATGTCTGTAGGACATCATATTTTTGTCTTCTGGGATTTATTTCCATAATTCCTGTTTTGTTTGCTTGTACAAATTTGTTGTATTGGTGAGAGCCTAAGTACCTCAAACATGTTATAAATGATAGACATGGGTTCTTCAACTCGTTCCTTTGTGTTTGGGGTATATCTTTTTTTTATTTGGTTAATATGTCTATGAACCTTCCATCTTGGATGTTTTATTATGTATGTCATATTACCAATTCTTTTTTCAATAATGCCCTCTAACTAGGCTGCTTTATTAAATACTGATTGAATTTTCCTAGCAAACATTAGTTCTGCTGGGGACATGTTTGTGTTAGTATTTGGATTAGGTGTTATTTGATAAATAGATAGGAATTCTTGTAATTCCTCATTTTCTGCTTCAATCCCATTTGATCTTTGGAATACATCGATAAATCTTTCCACCAATCCATTTGATCTTGGATGATAAGTTGCCGATTTTAGGTGATTTATTGAGAGAAATTTACAGAAATTTTCAAATTCTTTTGATGTAAATGGTATGCCATTGTCAGATAGAATGGTTTCTGGCAATCCAAATCTTGCAAACAGTTCCTGTAACACCTTTATTGTGGTTTTAGTCATAGGTGTTTTGCATTTGAAAACTTCATGGTGAAATCATGCAGAAGCTGCACATCGGTAGTAGTACCATCTATTTTATTGCAGAAAGTATCTATTGGGATGTTAAATAAATCGAATTCTTCCATCCAATCCATTCCAAATAAATTTTGGGCATTTCACACGACAAAAGCTTTTAATTATCTTTCTTTTCCATTAAAGAAAACATTTATGAAGGTTTCTCCGATAAATTTTAATCTTTCTCTGCTAACACCTTTTGCTATTTTTTTTGAGTTACTCAGGGTTGGACATTTTATTTTTTTCCAAGTTTCAGAATTAATTATAGTTAAATGAGACCTTGTGTCTATCTGAAATTTGATTTATTTTATTGTTGAGACAAGTATTAATGTATTTTCTTTGTACTTTTTCAGTTGTTACTTGTTCAGTAGTATACTGTACCGATTTTTTATTTTTTGAATAATTTCCCCCTCCAAGTCTGCAGTGTGAGAATTTGTTTCCTTTGCATCCACAAGGATGGCATTTTTTGTGTTTAAATGGACAGTCTTTAAATAAATGCAATTCTCCACACCTGCAACACAGATTAATTTTAAAAAACGGTTTATTTTTCTTACCTTATGGTTTGTTCTTTATTGTATGAATATTTGAAATAACCTGTTCTTCACTTTTTTCAGATGGTGAAGTTAATCCCTGAATGAAAATCAAACATCTAAACCTGTCTGGTGTAATTTCATTTAGCTGAAACCTTTCACAGTACCTGTTAACCATACTGGTGAAAGTGGTGTAGTCTTCACAATCCTTTTTCTTAAGTTTGAGATATTGCCAACAAGTATTAAACAGTGAACTTTATTCTCCAAATATTTTTGTTAGTATTTGGATAGTTTCTCGGAACAGCACTTCACTGGGCTGTCTCGGTAGAATAAAATTTAAGCATTTTTCATGTTCTACCGCCCCGAATTTGACTTCCTTTTTTTCGTGTCTGGCCATTTTTTGACAATCTTTTTCAAAAATTATTTGTACCTTCTGAAATATGCCTTGAATGTCATGTCTTCTGGTTTGTAAATAAATTTGCCAACTGAATTTATTACCGACTCTTGTGAGAATATATTTAAATTTTCTGGGTCATTTTCTTTTGTAAGACATTCAAGTAGTCTCCTGAATCTTTCTTTTTATTGTTCAATGCTCTAATGGAGTTTTTTTAAAATCCTCTGGTTGTTTTTCCTGTTGTTTTAAATTTTCTTGTTATTGTTTTCCTTGCTGTTTTAGGTATTGTGTAGTTCGCTGTAAATTCGAATCCTTCATCAACAACTGTTGCTAGTTTTTTTGTCGTGAGTATGAAATCTTTGAATCCTTCATTGCTAACAGTTGTATCGTTGTAAGGAAGAGATACACAGTGAAATAGAGTTAACTATTCACCAACTGAAATGGTACAGTTCAACAAATATTATAAGTCTTGCACTATTGGTGTTACATTGGAAGTTGGTCTTACTACTGACAAAGATCTTTCAGTACTGACTGTGCTTAAGAAGTATGATGTCTTTTATTCCTCTAAGATATCGGAAGTCACGTGGTACAAGCCCACTATAGTGGGCTTGTACATATAAGTAATTATAATTATAATAATAAACATATAGATAATTTTGTTTGTGTCAATTCCTTTGATTAGAACTGTAAAAAAATAGTATGCCAATAATCATATCCTGTGATCCTTCAATACTCAAAAAAACATGTTGACTAGATTAAAAATGTACAATAGGATACCTTCAACTAAAAAACATAAGTAAAAACTTCCAAAAACTTGAGGATTGCATAATTTACCAGTTTCATAAGAAAAGAATTATGTTTTTTCTTTTGAGTTCTTTGGAAGAGTTAAAAAAAAAAACTAGAAAAATGATGTTCCAAGTGTGTTTAACTGCTGGATGAAGATTCAGAATACTATGTACTTTTCATGACTTTGTAATTCACTCCTTGGATTGTCTAAAATTTCTCAGTAACTGTTAGAAATATTGAAGACTGTTACTTTACCTATCAGAAAACAGAAGGAAAAATGAACAAGGAATAATACTAAAATGATACTAAATCAGGAAACTTTTCATATCTAAATGTGACAGTGAATTTTTTTGTCTACTATTAAATAAGGCTTCACTCAAAGTTTTGGTAAGTTCACAAAAAAATCTTCAGTTAAAAATTAGTAAATATATATATATATATATATATATAGTCATCCACAGACAGATCTGTTTCGTTCTATCAGAACTCATCAGTGTGGCTAGACAATATCTCCCCGCAGCTGGGATCGAAACCCGGTTGACTGAAACACAAAGCCAAAGCTTCTAACCATTTAGCTACGAGGAGATATTAGCTACGAAGTACATTTTTAAACGGTTATGAATCACAATTACTATTGTTTTACATACATCCGTTCAAACGGCCGTTGAGATCTCAATTCGAATACGAAGAGACTTGCAAAGGCGCTAATGGCAACACGATTACTTCTTCGCTAGAGAACTCAACCCTACGGGGGTAGGGGAGTATAACATATATATGTATACTGAAAGAAATATGTGTGTGTGTGTGTGTGTGTGTGTGTGTGTGTGTGTGTGTGTGTATATATATATATATAATAAAATGGTATATATATATATATATATATATATATATATATATATATATATATATATATATAATAAAATGGTATATCTTTTCAAGAAAGCATTGGGAATGGGCACAATTTTGATTCTTAACAAGACCATGGAAAGCCAAACTTATTGGTTTTAGAAGGTAACAGTTTCCTCACTCCTGCACTAGAATAATGATACCAGTACCATGTTATGGTAAAATGACATTTCTACAATGACAATGGTTCAATATTTCCACCCTGCAGCCAGTTTTTGTCTATCCTGATGCAAGAGTAAATACATTTATATTAAAAGATGTCAAACAAAAAAGAAAATTTATAAGTGTTTGAATTAAAATAGTGATAAATTCAGAGAAAGTAAAGCTATGTGATTACAGACATAAATAATGAAATGGATCAAATACCTACCATAGTAAACTGCTCCAATTGATGTTGTACCTGGTTGGTCTTTTGTTGCTGAATGTAAAATGCCTCACTAAAAGTCCCTCCTTCTAATGAAGTTGAATTGGGTGGGAGACCTGGAGATTGCACTGGTGAATATGATGGCTGTGATAGAGGAGATGTTGGAGACTGGCAACTACTTTCACTATTTCTATACTGAGTCAAGGAAGGCTGAAATTGTAACAAAAGAAAAAGATGACCAAACCAAAAGGAGATTTATAAAGTAGAATCTAGTAGTCTCCAAATTAGTTTCGAAAGGATGACAATAATAATACAATCTACTTTGTATATAATATACTGAATACAAATCTAAAAATGTTTTGATTTACATGAAAATGAGTAATACAAAATATCTTAACCCTTCATGAAAAAGTTCATAATGAAAAATTATTCTTCATCATTTATAATAATTTAAAAACTTCTTAATAAATTAGAATTAAATTTATTTATCTCTTCTTCACAATCAAAGCCATAAACATTTTAAAAGTTAAAATTACTTTTGTATATTATTAGATTAAAAGTA
>CAUZXS010001203.1:0-122305 GCA_963585895.1 Sepioteuthis lessoniana | reverse complement strand
GAGACCTAGAGACAGAGTTCCCAGTGGAAGCATGCTGGCTCCCCCAGACCCAAGAAGGCCAGACAGAGCAAACCCACTCACAAACTTTTGATGATCCTTTTTTTGACAGCACTGGCATGATCTACATGCACTGGGTTCCCACTGGACAGACAGTCAACAAGGAATACTATGTTGAGGTTTTAAGGGAGTTCAGAAAGAGATTCTGTCGGAAGAAGCCAGCACTCTTCAAATCTGGTCAGTGGCATTTCTACCAGGACAATGCACCAGTCCACAACTCCATCCTTGTCACAGACTATTTGAGCAAGATGGGCATCAACACAGTTCCTCACCCTCCTTATAGTCTAGACCTTGCTCCCTGTGACCGTTATAAATAGTTTCATAAAATTGTTTCAGTTTCTTTGACTTTGAATCTTAATGCAGTTAACTTGAATTTTGATTTAATTTTATACATAACATATCAGCAGAATACCCAAGAAATTTTTACATGAATAAAATATAAAATGTATATGCAAATCCTTGATTTAATAGTACATATTTACCAACCCCTCTGCTCGAGCAGGATATGACATAAGGTCAATTTTTAAGTGGAGTTTAACAGGTTTTTCTTCTCCTAGACTAGTAGCCTCACCAAGGCTGAAGAACCTAGTCTGCCCTACTATTTACCCATAGCTGGAGGGAGAATAATTGGATTCATACCTTTCCCAAGGGTATTAGTGCTATGTGAAATGCAATCAGCCTCATCCAGGATTTGAACTCGTGTCACCGTGTCCATTTCCTACGACAATAACCTTTACAGCACGGGCATAAGAATACACATTCTAGATTACAAACTATTTTGTCATTATGAGACAATTAAGGAGATGAAAAAGACTGATGAAGGTCATTGACACGCTCACACAAGAGGACTTCCATGGAGCCTTCCAGAAGTTGTTGGAACGGTACATGTGCATTGCAGCCAGAGGAGATTACTTCAAAGGGGACTAGAGTTTCATGTGTGTACTATCAATGCAAGTGCCCATACGAAAAACGTCTGGAAACTTATTGAAGGCACCTCATATATATATATATATATATATATATATATATATATATATAAAATAAAGGCATTATGGTACATCATTTTTTAATATTATAGTTCAAGATCAGTTAAGTGTAAAAAGTAGCCTGCTTGAGAACAATAGAAACAGAGGCTAGACTTAAGTTTACTTAACGAAATTTGAATATACATTTACCAGTTTGACCCCCCCCCATTTTGTTTGACTGAGCAGGGGGACTTTCATCGACTATTTCAGGTATTCTAAAGTATGTTTACACACAAATATAGATTAGGAAATTATCTTGAAGTACTCTCATAAAAAAAGAAAAAAAAAAAAAGTTAATTGTATTAAACTGGTCATTGAAAAATTAATAAAAAGCAGAAAAAATTTCCAAAAAGAGTTCTTCATGGGAAATCTATTTCTCTATCAAGATTTAAATCATATTTTCTTAAGATTAGATTAAATTATGTTCTACATAAAAAAAAACAAGAGACTAAAAGTGCCATGATGCCAACTAGATAAGTTTTTTGTTTAATTGCATATCAACATTCATGGGTTATTTAATGCCAATGCCACTCTTGTAGAAGAACAGCAATGATACTATTTAACCCATAGCAGGAGAAATAAGGGGGTTCAAACCTTTCTCAAAGAAATTAGTCTAAAAATGAATGTAAGAGTGCAACTGTAGTTTAAATTCGATTACTTGGAGACTGCATTCCGGTACTTTAGCTATTCTGCCATGGATTATTCCCTAACATAACTTTTAGTTGACAGACTTGTTAACAGCAAAAAAAAAGAAAAAAAAAAAAAAGTTTAATGAAAGTGATTTAATTTAGATAATTACTGAAGTCAAACTAACTTTTTTTCTCTCTCTCCATAAACCATTGTGCAAAGATTGCTTACATAACTACTCAAAATTTCAAATCAAAGTTATGATCATTAAACAAACTATATCAATACACTAAAAATATTTATTAAAATCCAGATAAATCAATCTTTCTTAGATTATTCAATTTTTTTGAGAATTTGTTAAGTTAATTAAAAAAAACATCAAATATTCAAAATTAAACAAAAATCATCCTATATTAAATACACTATATCAAAATATTTAAATATCAAATCCATTTCCTCATAATTTGAGTATATCCGCCATCATTCATTTTCAATACATCAAGAGAGTCCGGAATTAAAGAGAAAAAAATAAATTAAAATGCATACATAAAATTTCTGATTATACATAGATTCATGAATATTTTAATAATATATCATAAACCCAATAAAGTTTTATTATATGTATCACATTTTTTCAAGTAAATTATTCATAGCTACAAGACTATCATCTTAAAAAAAAAAAAAATTCTTAAAAGATTAAACTTTATTACACTGAAATATTTTACGACAAAAAAAAAATAAATAAAAAAAATAAATAAATAAATAAAAAATAAAAGTTGATTATTTACTTCAGTTACTCATTCTGTAACTGACATTAAAATCTATCACAAGATTTTATTGGAAAATACTTTTTGTAAAATAACCAGAAACAAAATTTAGATGGAGTAAACAAGAACTATTAATTTCAAGTGACATAAATAAAGGCAAGCCACTTTCATTAGTCTGTGCAATTCATAAATAGTTTTATAAAATTTGCTTCAGTTTCTTTGACTTTGAATCTTAATGCAGTTAACTTGAATTTTGATTTAATTTTATACATAACATATCAGCAGAATACCCAAGAAATTTTTACATGAATAAAATGTAAAACGTATATGCAAATCCTTGATTTAATAGTACACATTCTAGATTACAAACTATTTTAGAACCATTTTTTAAAAAAACTTTAATTATAATATTCTAAGTGAGTAAAGGATGTGTTCTGTAGGGCCAATAAAAAAAATTTCACATTTTAATACATTTTTTTTTTTTT
The DNA here is from genome assembly GCA_963585895.1 of Sepioteuthis lessoniana. Taxonomy (NCBI): domain Eukaryota; kingdom Metazoa; phylum Mollusca; class Cephalopoda; order Myopsida; family Loliginidae; genus Sepioteuthis; species Sepioteuthis lessoniana. The sequence goes on along the minus strand of CAUZXS010001203.1, from coordinate 119,344 downwards.
TAAACAAATTATGCATAAACTATTACTTGTTGAAAAATAGGAATTATATACCAAATATTAGAATAAGTAATTACAAGTGGAAAAAAAAAAAAAAAAAAAAAAAAAAAAACTTTTATTTATACTTCTAATCTTACTTTAGATTGATGATAGACAATGACTAAAATTGCTAATAATTTAGCTTCAATATATTGATATAACAAAGGATTTAAATATTAGCGAGAAATTCCTTCATATACATTTTTACAATTGCTTTAATGTGTTAAAAACAAATAAAAACCCAGCATAAATAAGCACAGAGCATTGCTTAATCAGGCAAGATATACAATTATTAAATTTATCACAATTATTTTTGATACATTAAATAAACTTAACTGCAGTAGACTTCTTTATGTATCAAGGATCACTTCACAAAAATAACAAAAATGAATGTTATAACCTTTGGAACATGGCAGATTTAGGTTCATGATTTACCTATATTACTACACAAAACAATATCTAACATTAAAGTGAATACCTTATTTCATAAAATAATTTGAAAAGATCAACTTAATTTTACTTCTTCTAAAAAGCTATTTTTCAGTTTCAATTATATTCTTCACACACACACACAGAGGTTTGCAAGGTGGTTGAATTAGTTGTATATTTCTGACTAACACCAACGGTCAGAAGTATAAACACAAAATCCAGGATTTTAATCTTAAATAGATGAGATCACTTGAACAATAGACGCAACACAATTTTCCGACCTTCTATTTAGCTCTATGCTTAGTAAATATCAACATTAGGATCTCATTTCATATCCTTTCAAATTTAAGTATTACTAAATTTGAAAATATGATTTTAATAGTGTCAAAGCCAAAATAAGACAAATAAATCCAGTAATCAATTGGTATGGACGGTGTAACATAATAAGCAAACCATGTTCAGATTTGAGCTAAAGCTGCTGATATTCCCTTTACACTAATGAAGGTATAAATCCACTTTTTCTTGCATTGTCCTATAGGTAGCTATATTGACAAGAATGCTACAATGGTTGAAGAAGACTAGCTTAACTAAACACTTGTCTAAACTACTCTCATATAGCAAATTTACAGTAAATAGCTATTATTCCTCTATGTTTGATAGAGATTAATAACTCAAATACCTACCGAAACAAATAAAACAGCACATTTCAATAAACATTTGTAAACAACACGAATATCAAAATTTTGATAAGAAATTTTACAAGGAAAAACCCCAAATCAACTGTGTTTACCAGTTCAAGTCAATAAAAGCAAAAGATGAAGGAGACAAATGTAATAATGGAAGCTCTACATAAAGCCAAATGAAAACAATTACTATAGACAATTTGGTTTGGTTTCAACCTTCATGAGTTGAATGCCAAAGCCATTCTTATAGAAAAAACAGCAGTGATACTATTTAACCAATAGCTTGGAGACATAAGAATTTGATTATAAAATTTAAAATATTTAAAAAACGCCACTTAATAATTATGAAGTATACTTATGAGTTACAATATAGTTAATAAACTAATATATTCCCTATTTCAACAGAAATGTAAAGAAAAATTAATATTGAATTGCAAAAATTGATTGTTTCTTATAAAAGTAAAATTTACACAAATGAGTGAAACATTACAAAAACTTTTTTTAAAGCAGTAAATCCATAGACTTTTGCATTACATAAAGTTGCTAATACATTACAAAAACTTTCATATGCAGCTTCAAAATTGACAGAACTTTGACTAAAGATCAATATAATACAAAAATCAGACCAATCTTATTTTTGTCTATATATATATATATATATATATATATATAATCTGTGGTTTAATGTTAAAATTATAGACCTTTTATAAATATTTGATTTTATATATTTGAAGGTGGAAAAACAGATGATACTAAGATTCCAGCCTAATAGTCTGTTATGTAGAATGCACAGATACAACATTTTGATCCCATATAGAAGTGCCCAGTAATGTTGTCATTTTGACAAAAGCTACTTTACTAAACTAATATTATATGACTTTTTGATTGAAAATACAAACCACTGGTAAGAGGTCAAGACTTGGATCACCACTGGTTATCAACAAAGCAATACAAACGAAAATACCAGTCAGCTAGAAATTGTAATTTTAAGAATTACAGGTTAATTCAGAACAGTTGTCTAGCCAGAGTCGTGAGTAGGTTCATCTAAGTAAGAGGCAATGGTAGGGAGACATTCTCACATGAAGATAAGTGTCACAGGACCAGCAGCCAAGTGGCAGCAGTGGGAAATCTTAGTCATTACATAGTTGAATGGTGAGCTCAGCAAGGAGTGGAACAATGAGGACATCAGCCTATACACTGTAACAGCAGTGTAATCTGGTTTCATATATATATATATATATATATATATATATATATATATATATATATATATGAGAAAAACTTTTTCAAATTAAAAAGCAGAAGAAAAAACTGCAATCAAATGCATTTTTTTCTTTAATAGCTTTAAGGTTTGCACCCACTTCAAATTTAAATACCCAAGACAAAAAGTAAAAGCAGATAATACACACTAAAACAATCTAAGTAGTACAAAATAAGCAGATGTATTTAGTAAGCTTAGTTTAATCTAGCACCAAGTATATTGTTCCCCCCTCCTCCTTGCTTCAGCAAAATGTATACACAATATTAGGCTTTTTAAATTTAAAACTAACAAACAAGTATTTAGTTGATAAATAAACAATAGCAAACTAACTAATTTGTTCTAAGTTTTAGGATAAAACTTGTTGGCCTTCCTGAAATAAGTGGTATCCAAAAACAGGCAGTATAAGAAAATTACTGTAGAAAGTAAGCAGTTAAACAGGTTTAAGGAACATCAAAGTTGTCTGCCAAAGAGAAAGACTTTGTTAAAACACACAGAATTTGCTAACAAGGAAGTAGAGTGTTTTGTATTTGCTGTCACACCAGCTGGGTCAAATCAATATAAATGACCAACTACAACAGTTAATTTTCTCAGCCACTCAAATAAGTAGCCAATAATACTTCAATTGAAATAAGCTTTTTTATAGTAAGAAATATTGCTTTCTGGTAGCTGAAGTACACCTGATTAAGGAGGTCAAAACTGATCAGGTCTGGTCATTTTACAATTTTTATTAATTACGAATTTACACCCAAGTTACAAACCTGAATGTTATTATAAAAGATAACCACACAAAACAGATTTATTAATATCTTTTATATTACCCATGAAACCAATGTAAAATTTTCATCAGATTTTGTAAAGAAATATTTAAATGAGCAATACCAAAGATTTGATTTAAACATTTTTCTATATAGATTAAATACCAGGGTATTATTTGTGAATCCCTATACAATTTTTATGATGCCCTATAAAATCTAAACTAAAATTATATATATATATATATATATATATATATACACATACACACACACACAAAATAGGTTTGATATAGGAAGCAATTAAAATAAACTATGCACCTTGAGTGGTGTAATGATTAGCAAGCTAGACTAGCAAACCTTCATGAACAAGTTTGAGTCTCGTTAGGTGCCACACTAAACAAAAAGCTTAATAAAATTACTACATTAATTATACTTTTAGCAAATTTACAATTGCTTATTTACATAAATTTTTTAAAAATTACAAAAACAGAAAAAATATTTTTTATTACTTATATGATAAGTTCTATAAAAATCAAATGATAGTGTCAAAAATTTGTATAAATCTGAGAATTTTATTATTATTATGAGTATCTTAGAATAAAGTTATTAATGACATCAATCAAGAAAGTAGAGGCAGGAAGGGGGATTTTATTGGCAATTGCAATAAACTTTTTTAGAATCTGTGTGTTGCAGATTTGGAGTCTTGTCATTACTAACAAATAGCAATGAACATCAAATTGGTTTGTTTTAATTATCAAAATTCTATCCTTTAAAGAATGATTTTTTTAAATGAATATATCAAGAAAATATTCTTGGTTGGTATAAATTGCCAGATTATGACTATTTCAACTCAAAACTTATATAACTTCAATAGACATTGAAATATTTTATCAAATTCCATTATGCAGAGTAAGGAAAGAATACTGTAGATCAATACCTGCCATCAGGAATTTCGATTAAAAAAAAAAAAAAAAAAAAAAAAAAAAAAGCAGAGGTAACAAAATTGACATTTTTCAAGTCTACTGCCTAACATTTCCTTTTAAAAATATTAATTTGGGAAAGAACTTATCACTTTTTAACACAGTGTAGAGGTTTTCTTTTGTAGATTTTATGAAAATAAAAGCAAATAAAGAGAGAAAGAAAGAGCTGCATGTATTAAGCCTACTTTTAGTTTATATCAAATCAGCTATTCTATAAAATCCTGTTTAGAAGACACAAACAAAATGTACATGCATTATCATTCAAGAAAAAAAGATTTGACATTTTATGATCACAAGTGAATGGATTCCAATGTAAAGCTAACATTTTAAAAGCAGAAAATAACTGAAGATAAGAAAAAGATATTACTATATAAAATTTTAACAGTATTTAAATTATGAAAGAAAATATAATTGTAACATTTTAAAAATAATGTTTTTGTCATTGGAAAACACACATCAAAAGAAATAACCAAGTTCTTTGTCTTATATTTCACTGAAATATGGATAAATGCCTATATAACTAGACCAGATATTTTTCATTATGTGAAAATGAAAAATAAGTCACAAACAATTTGGATTGGACTGATCCAATTTTGGTTTTGAGGGTCTATGCTTCATTAGTGAATCTATCAGTAAATAATTCATTACTTGATTGGTTTTAATGGCATGTCAACCCATCTAGGATTATTTTATTTCAAGAAAATCAGGTTCATATTTAGATTTTGGTTTTTAAGAATTTTCTTTTGTGCATGGTTTTATCGAATATTAATAATTTTTAAACAGATCTATTTGACCCATAGGTACTACTACTCCAGGTCAGAGTGGACCTAGGAGTAATGGTAATGGAGAATTCCACACTTCCCAGAACTGGAGTGTTACCATCAGATGTAGTATCATACCCAGAACATCCCTCTACAATCAGCCTAATTTAAACCCAACCAACAGGGCAGAATTAATTAAGAAAATATTAAAAATTGTATCAAAAAGCATTTCATATTCAAAACTTGAATAAAGCTCAAAAAAGGAATTCAGTATTTGAGAGTTCAATGAGTTTTATGGTATATCAATCATTGTATGTTATTTAACACCAAATTCATTTTTATACAAATAGTTCTATTTCAAACAATTCAGTTTAACATGAGAAAACAGCTTAATTGTCAAAAACATTTCTATTTTAAGCTATTCAGTTTAGTCAAACAATTCAGCTAAGTATAGATTTTCTCCACACAGTTAAATGTCAAAACAGTTCTCTATCAAACAATTCAGTTTAGTGTAAGTACAGTTCTATTTCTAACAATTCAGTTTAGCATAAGTATGCTATTTAGTTCTATTTAACCCATAGATAGGGCCCTATCAGGTGCTACCATTCCAGGCCTGAATGGACCTGGGAGTAATGGCAATGAAGGGGTACTTCACATTCCCCAAAGCCCTAGCATCACTGGAACCTCACCATCAGATTGTTTAGTGTCGTATCCAGGGCACTCGTTGGAGAAGGGGGGGGGTCTTAGCCCCCTGCAGAGGTGCAGTTGGTGTATTCTACAGCCCCTGCCGACTGAGCAAGAATAGTATTTGAGAGATTATCGATTCAAATAAAAAGTTACTTCAATTACTTTCAAAGTTGTTTTTATAACAGATTCCATTAATTTGTAGCAAGTTAGGGGCTAAAAGAAAAATAATATGCACAAATGTTTTAACCCTAGCTGTCTTAACCTAAAAAAGTCAAAATGAACTTTAGTTCTTTAATCTATGACCAAGAAAAGATAACGAATTATTTAATGAAATGTTCAAGTGTTTAGGAACATCCATTTCCCCCCCATACACATGAAACTAATACATTAACAAAAAGAGATTCAACCATTGAAATGTTACAGCAGAATTAAAATATGACACAAAATAGTGAATAGGTGGCATCTATTAGAAGTAACAAAACAGGATTCAAGTTTTAACTCACCTTTTTAGTCAAATCTTCCTCCTGTCGTTTCTCATAATGTCCGAAATCATCAAAGATGGACGTTGAGTGCCGATAATTATGGAGAATTTTCAGCACTTGCTTACCCTTTTCTGGTGGCACCTCTTGGGTGTCCCGTGAATTGGTAACTGGCTTGTTCTCATTATTTTCCAAACGAATATGTCTTAATTGACTATTTGGCACGTCCTTGACGTAAATCCATTTCACCTCAAACTGCCCCTTCCACTTATCTTGGGCCCACACTCCGCTATTGGTGGAATAGTCCACTGGAGACATCATTTGGGCCATACCACAAAAATGTCCGCTACCATTCACACTATAGAAAAGGTATACAGGACCCTTGCCCTCTCTCTCTCTGTAAGCCCCATCCAGTCTCTTATTACCATGCTCAGTGCTGCACCATATGTTATATTTTATCGATCGGTGAATATCATCCTCAGAATAACTTTTTATGATAAAGAAACGAGCTCCCTTGGGATTCAGGTTGAAATCCTTTGGGTTGTATTGGTTTACAGATCGCAACTTTTCCAAGACTGGGTGAGGTAAACTTGGGGAGGATGGAGGTCCATTCAGAGAGCCAGAGTTACCTGCATTAGCAGAAGGCGGACTCGCGTTCCCTGAAGGAGTGTTATTGTTGTAAGACGCCATTGTGCGTCGTGGAGCACTCCATACTTGCCTTCCTTGGTTGGCCTGTTTACTTGAATTATTGTTCTTGTTATCCCAAGTGCCGATGTCCATACACTTTGATGTCATGGGAGTGCGGGGCATAGAGCGTGGTTTGATTTGTGGCTGAGGTCGTGCTGGCTGGCTAGCGACAGCAGCCCAAGAAGTCTTCTTTGGCCCCTGAGGAGGGGAAGGTCCAGCAGAACCTGAAGGCCCCACCTGAATGGAACCATCAATCACTCCTGTTTGTACTGTGTCGCTGCCTACACCGTCCGACAACTTCTTGTCCCCAGTGATGCTCATGCCTTTCAGTCCCTGTTCAACACTGTTCATTGTGTCACGGTCCTGATCTCCATTGATAGGGCCGTAGCCATCAGAGATCATGTCAGTGCTGTAGTAATCCTTTCGGGTGGCATTATTCCAGTAATCACTGCCATTATAGTCCCAACCAAACTGTGCATACCCAAATCCGCTGAAGACACTGCTGTAGTCATAACTCCCCAAAGGGAACACACCTGCATCTCGTCCGCTTGACCACGTTGCATCTCCAACACCTTGTCCCAGGTATGGGAAAGATATTGGTTGGTTGTAGTAGTTTGGTAGAAATGGCTCTGATACTCCTGGACTTGACATTGGACCAGTTCCATATCCTCCCTGAGTAACAAGTAATCCAATATGATGAGAGCAGAAGGAAAAAAAAAAAAAAAAAAAAAAAAAAAAAAAATCAAGCATTAAAAAAACATATCAAATATGTAAAAACTTCAAAAAACAAACTTCGAATTAATGGAGTGTCAATGTAAGAATAAAAAATAACAGTTTATATTGAAACTGTATCCACTAGTATCTTTATCAAATAGAATTTAAGAAAAAAAAATTAAACCAATCAGTTATTTTGGTAGTTATTGACAAGTTACAAAATATTTTTTTGAGAAAAAAAATTCTTTAATAATTAGTTTGAAAAAGTTTTGTAAATTTTTGTAATTACCAATTTTTGCTCATAAGAGTTATTCCAATTAACAATACCAAGAATCCCCACCTCATTAAAACAATTCAATTGTCACAGGTAAGTTTGTTTCGGTTTTATGGCATATCAAAACTTGTATTCTATTTAATGCCAAATCCTCTTTAATCATACATACTAAATCTATATGATTTGTGAACATTTTGTAGATAACATTTTTAAACGAGTCAGAGCTCTTTTTTTTTTTTTTTGCACACAGTTAAATGGTTTCAAGTATTTGTAACAATTCTATTTACAATTAATCATTTGTATAAACCCAGTTAAATGGTTTCAAGTATTGCTAAGTAACATTAACAATTTATTTTAACATCAAATATTTGTTTGCACACATTTATGGTTAGACAAATTATTTATAAGTGAATAGTTTGGAAGTAATTTTATTTTTAAATGAGTTAGAATTAATTTGTTAGTACACAAGTATTGCTATTGTTTCTACAGTTAAATGGTTTCAATTATTGCAATCTAACACTAATATTTCTATTATTGTTTGCATACGGTGTTAAATAGTAATACTTGAAACCATTTCACAAATTATTCTATTCAAGACTATTCATTCATTTGCATACAGTCAAATGCTTCCAAATTCTATTTTGCATACAGGTAAACAGTTTAAAGTATTCCACATTAATAATTTTATTTGCACACAGTTAAATGGTTCCGTGTATTGTTATGTATCAATAACATTTCAATTAAGCATCAGTCATTTGTTTATATACAGTTAAATGGTCAGTTTTATTTCTAATAATTTGATTTAACACAAGTCATTTGTTTGTACACAGTTTGAATAGTCAAAGTTCTATTTGACCCAGCAGGTGCTACCACTCTAGATCAGAGTGGATATGGGAGCAATGGAAATGAAGGGGTACTCCACATTCTCCAAAGCTCCAGGGCTGGAGCCTTACCATCAGATTGTTTGTTCCAAGTAAGGTTATGAAAAGTACTTTAGTGATTTTAAGATAAACTATAAAATTCAAACCTACATTAAAATATTTATGCTATTTAAACATTACATCCAAATATTTCCATCCTGAAATGTCAATTTCAGACAACAGAAGACTATTTTGAAAGCACTGTCTCATTAGATACAAATAAAACTAATTTTTAAGGTTATTTTAAAGGAGAAAAGGGAAATTCCAACATGATAATTTAAATACAATTTAGTTTGAATATAGACTTTCTCAAATTTGTTAGTAAAAAGGAAATACTATGTTGACATTGAGAAATATTCTAGAAAAATTTGATTGAATTCAGTTTATGATTCTTGAATGTTTATTTCAGAAAAAAATGCTAATTTTTTCATTAATATTAAACATGTGAAACTAAGATTTAATACAAGTCTCTGAAGAACAGTTCCATAACCATGTATTTGAAAAAAATACCTGAACATAGCTTCAGAGAAAAACAATCTTTATTCAATTGAATTTTATTACAACTATTTTTAAAAAGTAAGCTAAAGTCAGAAAAGTCTAAGTAAAATTATGGGGGAGCGGGAGAGAGCTAGTAAAACAAATCACCACAACATACCATTTCAAGAGTACATTGCCTAAAGGAAGTTAGAATGAGTTTTTGAATTTGTGGTAAGGTACAGCAAAGAGAGCATGTGTTAGAATGTGTAAAATACCTAAACAATAGTTTTGAAGTTCTATGGATTTAACCTACGGATGCTACTATAATACAGCCTATTTTCTTTTTTGATTAAAGCATAGGAAATATAATAGAAAGAAAACTAACCTGATTAGATTGGAGGCAACTCCTCAAATAGGGTGAATCCTACAAAAGTCAAAAATATAGTTGATTTAGGAAAATGTTAGACAAATTAGTGAACATAAAAAAAGAAATTGTCAGTTTATACAATAGAAAAAATTTAAATTAGAAAAAGAAAAAAAAATTTTTTTGCTATTATCAAAATTCATACATGGACTGAAAATAAAAATGCAACTCCCCGAACATATTTTAATTTATTCAAGATTCAATGCACAGATAACACTGCTAGATTTACAATAAAAGATCACATATACAGATCAATACACACACAGGTTTCAAGTATCGACATTATTCAGACTACATTAATATACTGTATATCCTGCTTGGGCATTAAAAGAGATCTGTAATCTTGCATACAATGATACAGATAACAAATACCATCCTACAATGCATTATTTTGTACCAGTTGATACAATTTATCAAGAGTTGTATCCTTTAACTTCTATAGGATAATGTTGTCTCAGTAAAATTTCATTTTCTTTTTAACTCTTAAAATGTACTCAAAGCATAATTTTGCATCTCCAAAACTTAAACAAAAAAACTTGGTAGAGAAAATGTTAATTTAATGAATTAAGTGTCATCCCATTATATACCTTACATGTTCATGAGGATAGGTCTGATATACCATATACCTGTCAATCAGTGAGAGTACACAAAAAAGGACTTTAACTCCTACATTTAAGTTCATCCATAGGTCAAATACTTGTCATTTGAAATATTTCTCAGGTAATAAAAAAATAAAATAAATAAAAATTAGTAATGCATTAGAATTTTTAAATTACTGCAAATAATTTTATCATTACTTAATTTATCCATCCCTCTGATGAGATTATATATATATATATAAACAAATTTTAAGTAAACAAAAATCAAAAAATTAAGTCAAAAGGAATAAAAGTTTTTGGTAAAATAAAAAACTGATAAATACTGTTAAGATATATAGAAAATTACACTATTGAATTTTTTTAAATATGAATTTTCAACAGCTTAAATTAGTAAACCTAAACTACTTATTTTGTAGTGAAAGCTTTAAAATAGAATCATTTAAAATTCTCAACAACAAATCAGAGAACCAGGGAAAATTTGAATATAATAGTTGAGTAAACAATATAGAAGTTGAGATATTCTATAAAAGTTGTTTACATGTAATGGAAAAAGAAATCTCGAAAATTTGGATAAGATAGGTATAGTATTAGTGATGATATTACTAGCAAACACAGACCTTAATTTTATGTCTGTTTGCAAAATCCTCTTCCACTATATGATTGGTTTGATTGATTGTTTAATAAAATATCAACCTTCTTAATGCCAAATCCATCCTTCTAGAAGAACAGTAGTGGTACTATTTAACCCATAGCTGGGCCACTCTGATTAGTAACACTTTTGGAGGAACAGACAGATTTAGTGACAACAGATTTTATATCAGATAATTAGGATATGGCACACTCAAAAAGTATCATACCAACTGATTCTTGCTGTAATTTTTTTTTTTGTTCACAAACACCCAATTTTTTTAATCTTATAGAGATAAACATGTTTCTATTAATATCGCGACCACTTAATTTCGAATTTGCTAGGAAAACTAACGGTTATCAGGAAAAAAGGTTAAAACATTGTTTTTGTCTGAATTTCTGGGTTGAGAAAGTATTTATTGATATAGTAGGACTAATATCTTCATCTTAGGTGTTATAATCACATTTCAGTAATACCCTCTGACTTTATTCAGGTGTGTTGTAGCTAGTAACCTAAGAATTTTAAGCCAAATCCTTTATTCAATCCATGTTATTTTACTGTCCATGCTAAAAAGATACCTTATTAGTTCTTTCTAACTAATTTGTCCTTGTGATATCACTAGCCTGTCTCCACTACTGAACCAAATATGCAATTACCAGACCCAGAGATTGAACTTACATCTAACAGGTAACTAAAAAAAAATTTGAAATGGAATTTTGAATATTTTTTCCGTGTAACAAAGTCTAGTTGGCTGGGGCTGCATCTCTACAGAGGGGTAAAACCCCATCTCCCTCCAATGAGTGTTCTAGATATGACACTAAACAATCTGATGGAAGGGCTTCAGTAATGCTAGAGCTTTGGGGAATGCAGATTATCTCTCCATTGCCATTACTCCCAGGTTCACTGTGACCTGGAGTAGTAACACCAGATAGGGTCCTATCTATGAGTCAAATAGAACTGTTTGACATTTAAACTGAGTAAGCAAATGACTCATGCTAAATAGAACTATTTGACATTTAACTGTGTGTAAACAAATGACTGATGTTTAATTGAATTGTTAGTGATACATAGCAATACTTGGAACAATTTAATTATGCAAACAAATGAGTAATGTTGAATAGAATTCTTAGTGTTAGATAGCAATAATTGAAACCATTTAACTATGTAGAAACAATAGCAATACTAGTGCAAACAAATTAGGTCTAATTCAGAAGTGAAATTACCAACAAAATATTCACTTATAAATATGTATATCCATTTAACTGTATGCAAACAAATGATCAATGTGAATAGAATTATTCATTTTAGATTGAAATACTTGAAAACATTTAACTGTGTGCAAAGAATGAGATTAGGCTCATTTTAAAAATGTTATCTACCAAATATTTACAAATCATATTTAATATATGTATAACTAAGATTTGGCATTAAATAACCTACAATGGTTGATATGCCATAAAACCCAACCAAACCATTCATCAATTTAATTTTACTGTGGTGTTGAACAGTTTGCTAAAAATAGAAATATCTCTTATATAGTTCTCAAAATAGATATGGAAAACAATTTCTAGATTCACAGTCAAGAAAGTGCTTATAAAAAGGTTTCCCAGTATGAAATTTACAGTAACATAATGAATCTTACACAATTTGTAACTTATATAGATCCAGTAGAAAAAAAAAATACACTTGATATTTAGCTGCATCGTGAAATGAATATATACACCCCAGAACATTAAAATTTTACCCTATGGCAGCAAAACCATGTTATTACAGTTTACCATTATAAAAGCAATGAATTTATCAGCTCAAGAAATAACTCATACAAATAAAGTGAATTAAAATGCCATAGTAACAAGAGATGCATTTCTTATGAATTAGTTTTGATTAGTAGTTACTAACTTTAAGTACATTAACTAAAGAGAAAGAATATCTATACTTGCTATTTTACAAATGTTTACACCGAGTGTTTGAATATTATAGAAATTTATCACAATTGTCAAAATAAGGGAATTATATGATGATAGAAGCATCAGGACAATTTGATAAGCTTCACAAATCAAATTTATTCAAATATATTATGTATTGATACATAAGCAAAAAAACAGATTAAAACTATCCTATATTTTCAAACAGCAATAAGTTTAACAATTTATATAAGTTTGTCTAATATGCTTACATCAAAAATGAAGAAACACAGGTTACCATTTTAGTATTGTGAAGAGAAAAATTTCAGATAGGTAAGATATAACCAGATAATGATATAATGATTAAACAAGAAACTCAAATTTTTATATAACCAACTACCAAAATTAGGTCCTACTGCAGATTCGAGATAATTCCCAAGATAATTTAGTGGTATTACATTTTTTGGCAGCTGATACTTATTCAAATGGGTCTTAATTTTTTAATAACCTAAGAAAAAAAAAAAAAAAAAAAAAATTACTGAAGCTATGCATGAAATTTTTGCAACTTTTAATATGAACTAGATTTTATCTATTTTTAGTAGAATTAAATTGCAGTTATCACATTTCTGGAATTTTTTTTCAAATTCAATAAAATAGACATGATTATAAATGATCATAATAGTAGTCTGTTAGAGAAAAACTTTTATATTTTATTAGACCAGTTTAAATACACACCTTTAGTAGAGATCAAGGTACAAAGAGTTAAGTACTATTAAATAATAAAACTTGTCTTTAAATAACATTCAAAGGATTAATCTACTATATACTAGTAGATTAATCCTTAGAATGTTTATATATAAGTGTGTGTGTAAATGTGATAGCTATTATGGGACATAATACAAAGTACATTATACAAAGTTGCAAGCTCCATATATGGTTTTATCTTTTAATAGTTTTAACAAAATAGTCACAAATTTTACCATGGCTAATATGAATTAATTAATGAAGTTCTTTTCAAGTATTTATAATATACTTTAATTTGAATGAAACACATACACACACATATATATATATATATATATATATAGTGTGTGTGTGTGAAAGAATTGATGGAAGAAATTCCAGAAGCCATGAATATAAAAATTTATATTCCCACTACACACTTTTGTAAATCAATATTTATTGTACTGAATTGTTGAACAATTTGTTTTATCATTCATGAAAAGTGAATACTTAATGAGTTACCAAATCAACCCTTGTGAATTACTTAGTCCTGTTTATATAAGATTTGTACGCAGATTGTTTGTAGGTAACATTATTTTTAAATGAGCCAGAGCTCATTTGTTTGCACATAAATGGTTTCAAGTATTGCTATGTAATACTAATTTATTCAATATCAATCATTTGCCTGTACAAAGTTAAATGGTTTCAAGTAATTCTATTAATCAAATATCTTTATCAAATTTAATATTAATTATCTGTTTTCACTGTTAGTAATATCAATCATTTGTTTGCACACAGTCAAATGGTTTCAAGTATTGCTACTTAACACTAATAATTCCATTTAGTAAGTGGTTTCAAGTACTGCTATTTATCACCAACAATTCCATTTAACATTAATCATTTGCCTGCACACTTAAATAGTTTAAAGCATTGTTTGCACACAAATGGTTTTAAGTAGAGTGAATGACGAACTAGTTCTATCTAACCCATAGATGAGACCCTAACAGACACCATCACTCTTTGATACTGAAATATTCTTTCAATGAAGAAATAAAACAATCACTAAAGACAAAGAAAATACAAATTAGCAATAAAAAAGAAAAAAAAAAGAAGCCCCAAACCAAACAGCCATAATCTAATATTAAACAGATGATCAAATTATGTATAATACTTTATATGCTATATCAAGAGTTATTTTTATAAATAAGACTTTGCTTATGAAATCAGGCAATTCAATCTTTTTGTATGTTGTTGCTACAGATAAAGAACTCAGTAGAAATTAGAAAAATTTTAAGTCCAATCCTTCAAAATGTAATGTAAAGTTAAATAAATCTAATTGTTAGACATTAAGAAATGTATTAAAAAAAAAAAAAAAAAATGTATAAACTTTTTTTAAAAACAATTTTAAAAATAAAGCTTTCAGAAACTTGTGTGTGTGTGTGTGTGTGTGTGTGTAGTAAAACAATGAGATAATGAAAGGGTTCTATTAACAGCTAGCTTAATTTTAGTTCATATTACCTAAATGGATTTTATTACACCACCTTTTTTCTGTGGCTGTTGCTGGGATTGTAATTTTATAATTATAACCAACCATACAACTAAAAGGGGGCATTTCTTCACACAAGACTGGTTATCCAACAAAGTTCATGTATATTCATCTTCCTAAATTTTCAAATCATGTAAAGGGCTTAATTTCTTTTTCTTCCTCTTTAAAACTAGAAATATAATCAAAACTATTTTCTTTTAAATAAAACTTGAGAAACTTTACTTATATAGATTGTTTAAAAAAAAAAAAAAAAAAAAAAAAAAAAAAAAAAAAAAACAGTATCCTATTTGTAGACATTTTAGCAAATATTTGATCTGACAACATAAATCACTGTCTTTTACTATAAAACCTATGCCTTCAGTTGTTAGGGAGCCTTATATAGGTAAAGATATAGGCTTTATGATAAAAGACATTTGCTACTTTGCAGTAAAATATTTTATGCTAAAAATTTATAATACTAGAAATTTTCTAGTAGAAAATATATTTCATACAATTCTAATTATTAACATTCCCAATCATTAGAATCCAAAATTTAGATTCAATTTTCAATAGTTTAATGTGAATGTGGGAAGTAGCAGGGTAGTAGCTGAATGCCTAGAGTTTTTTTAACACAGAAAGATCAAATACTGTAGAATATTCTGTAATCTGAAAAATGTAATGCAAGAGGAAACTTAAGATTTTAATACAGCATGAAGCATGTTATAACAGGTTGTGAAAATAATAGATTGCTATGTCCACAAGCCACATGCTACAATATTTTTGGTTCCATCGTAATGACATTAAATTCAAAACTTTTAGGCTAGTTTAAAATTTGAGAAAATGGTCTTAAATTATTCTTTAGAATATTTCTAGAAAGGTTTTCAAAGAAATATGCAAAGATATTGAACTGAACAACATAACTTTTGGAGAATCAAAGTAGATAAACAGGTTTAATATTAGCAAATATTCAAGCTTTGATAAAAGGATTATCAAGGATTAGTAATAATTCGGTTCAGTTTGAAATAAGAACAGCAGGTACCAGTTAGCAACAACTATGATTATAAGCCACTAAATCAAGTTGCATCTTGCTCATATTATTGACTAGTAGATAAATTGTGAACAAGCAATTTAAATTATTTTTCAGATTTTAATATCCCTTACCAAGATTATACACCAAGAAATGAAACAAAAAGGATAATATTAAAATAACATTTTGCATTTTTAGAGTTAAATATCTTTTAGCCAACAAATTCATCCTTAAAATGATTTCTAAGTATTCTTCAGTAACCTATTAACAGAAAAGATTTATTCACAAATCCTGAACTGATTTATGGAAAAGGTTTTTAAACTTTATAGAAACAATACAATTGACATGGTAAAAAGATTAAGTTTAAGTTTGAATTATAAGTGAGATGCAACAACTCTTTAAAGAAATATATAAAAAAAAAAAAAAAAAAAAAAAAAAAAAACAACTGCTTTTTATAAGATAATTCATAGAATATAATCAGCAAATCAAATACCTGTTATGACAATTTGCTTTTTAGTCAGTTTCACAATTAAATACATTCGAAATCATACTTACTTGTTGAGGTTGATGCAAATAATGATCAAAATCCTCGTTTTTTACTTCTTTTGCTGAGCCGTTGGCCACTGCAATATAAAATTTAAACAAAAACTTAAAGGCAAATGATTTTTAAGCAAGTGAAGGCTAAGAAGCTTCTCTTTTTTTTTTTTTTTCAAAAAGGGTATTGTAAATGTCTTTACTTATGTTGTTTTAATCTTGCTTAAGAATAGTGCTATTTTGTCAATTATCTCTTACAATGATGATTAACAAAAGTCTAAAATCAATAAATCTTTATTTCATAAAGTGTTATAAATAGACAATAACATTAGAGAATAGAAAAAGGAAAAAAAAAAACTGCAGCAAGAAAATTGCTCATACACAGAGAATATAGAAAATAAATAGATGAATTCCAATGAAATTTATAATTAAACAAAAAATTGATACACAAATATGGTTTTAAGTTCAGATAGCAAACAATTCACCTACAATTTATTAAAATTTATGCTAATCAAGTTTATCATTTAAATTTTTTTTTAAATACTGTATTACTACCATAAACTTGCCAACAAGACCAAAGTTCTAATGTATTTGCAGCAAAAGTGTAAATTAGATTAGTTCTATATGGCAAGTATACAAAATGAAGACATTCGAAGCTTCCAGTGAAGCTTTAGCTCACTGTCAATAAAACTACTACATTAACCATTACACAAGCTGATTCTAACATCAATATTTGCAATCTAGGTCAGCATGTTTTTGTTTGTTTTTTTCATTTTTAGAACAGTCTTTAATTGTCTATTTTCATATTTTATTACCATTGTTAATTGGTGGTTTTGACATTTTCTAAATTTCTTTACAAGTTTATGTTTTTGTAGCATTTAGCTAAAGTAATTAGCTAATTATTTTTTATTATTTTACATGCATCTGGTATCTAACCAATTCAAACCAGAGTTTTCTTCAACTTCCTATCACAGTATCAAAAGTTAGAAACTTCTCAAGGAGAAAAATTCCCTTTATAATTAAAACTTTGGTTCATTTGTAAATGTTTGATTATAATCATAATTCTCAACGTTTCATTGCATTTTTTAAAACTACACTTTGTCCAAGATGATTTGTTTGCAGTTATGATATTGAATATTTCTAACTAATACTAACAATTTAAGCAATTACATGGTTTCAAGTAACTATTCCTATTTAATACTCATTTGTTAGCAGATATAAAGTTCCAAGTATTACAATACCAATAATTTGCACACAATTGTATAGTTTTATGTAACTAATAAATTTCTCTCTTCATGCAAGTTATTTTTTGTTGAAAGTATTATTTCTTTTTTATTCCCATCTCATACTGATAATTTAGGTTTGGTAGAGTGTTCGTCAATGACCCGGGAGACCTGGGTTCAATCCCAGGTCGAGTCATACCAAAGACTCAAAAAATGGTACTTGATGCCTCCTTGCTTAACACTCAGCATTATAAGGTACGGATCAAGGGTAAAGTAGAGCAATCCAGGGAAGGAGTAGCGCCCTCCCCTACACATTGGTGTAGTAGCTATCGAAAAGGGAGCCTTCGGGTTACCTTCGACTATGGTCGCCAACAACTTATTTAATGCAGAAATTTAATTCTTTGTTAATATTGGATTATAATCATAACTTTATATTTCCAATATACCATTGCAGTCTTCTTTTAAAATTTTAAAAATCTATTTGTCAATAATAACTGTCTGCACAGTTATATGGTATCAAGTATTAATAAAAATTTGCACACACTTATATAGTTTCAAGTGTTCTTGAATTCTAGCAATTATGGGTTTTCAAGTAACTATTTCTATTGAATAATAATGCTTGCAGTTATAAGTGATCAAATATTCTTATCTAATACAATAGTTTCAATATTTCAATTATTCCTGTCTAATAAGTTTTCAAAAATATCTATTTGACCCATAAACGAGACCCTAGCAGTATCACCGAGTCATGGTGGACCTGGGAGCAATGGCAATGAAGTACTCCATACTTCCCAGTGCTCCAAAATTGGAGCCTCACCTCTGGATGCAGGCTTGTGTCATGTGTAGGGGTCTTATCCCCTCTGCAGAGGATGTAGTCAGCATATTCCAAACTTCAACAAGGCAAATAAATTAATTGCATAAAATATACCTACATATCAAGCCAAATGAACACAATTACCTACATATTTTTCTATAAAAAAAAAAAAAAAAAAAAAAAAAAGAAGCTGAATTTTAAAATCTTTAACAAGTAAATAAAAGTCTCACCTTGATTTGCTTGACCTTTTGCTCTCTGTAGTTCCAAACATGTAATAAGAGGAAAAAAAATTGTCATAAATTTTTTTTTTAAGATAAAAAAATTAAAAAAAAAAAAAATTGAAAGAGCAATTCATTAAATTGTAAGAAAATTTTTTTTTTTTTTTTAAAAACACCATTATCAATAAGACAAGATTTGTGTAAACAAAGCAAAATATAAATTACATATCTCATAAGGACTAGCACCATTTCACTTATTTTATCCATATAGAAGAAGAAAACATGTTTTCTTGCTAACAAAACCTAATACATAAAGCAAGTGTGACAAAATTTCCATTAGCATATATCTAGCCATTTAAGACTAGAGAAAAGCCATGTGAAAGAAAAATGAGTAAACAACAAACAATAAACTTAGGAAAGAGAGATAAGGAGAGAAAAATTATTCTCCTGTTATTCCTCAATAATATCTTTTTGAAATATTCACAATGACCTAAGTTATGAAAAAATTATATAGGGTTTCATTAAATCACATGAACACTGAATTATAAAACCAAGCTTTTAATGCTTTTAGAAATGTATAGTTACAAAAAAAATAAAAATTATGACTATATCCCACATCCCAATCAGTTTTCTGTAAAGTAGAACATCAAGTGTATTATGCAACATGTGGTAGGATAGCCTGTCAGTCACAATAACTAAGAGAAAATAGGTATTCTTTCACAGGAAATTTTTATCTGCAGCATGATATGCAATAACAAAGATTAGAGAAATAATATAAAACTGTCTTAAGATTAGCACAAATGTAAGTTCTAGTGTATACCACTAGTTATTACTAATCTACTGGAGCTAGATATCTAAATGCTTCCCTTTCCCACTATATGACAAAGTGAGGGGTGTGAGTTGTTTAGCCAGTTCAGAATGAGGCTAATGTGAAGGTCACCTTCATATACACACAGAGGCCCTATTTGTTCCAACAAAATCTATCAAGATAACCAAGCAATTTTAAAGTATTAAGACCTTTAAAATTAATGAAATATTTAAAACTAGCAGTATACAAGTATGATTTCACAATGTGAAAATATTCCAGTAAAATTTTAAAATAACAGGTAACACAAACAAGAAAAATAAAACTTCACAGATTAAGAGATAATAGCCAGATACTCTGGAATCATGCAGATCATTTATTTTAAAATAAATTTAACTTAGTCACAATAGCATTCAGCAGAATATAAAATTTCATTTTTGTATATAGAATTAGATAAAAGTTGACATTATTTGATAATTTGTCTAAATATTTTTATGTAAAATTTAGCTAATTTTTAAGAATTTCAAACTTTAAAGAATCCCAAAACTTATTTAACTGTTTTGAAATGCCAACTCCCACACCAATTTTAACTTTTCAGTTATTTGGGTTGCAAAACTCATCTTGCAAAAATTTTAAATACTTTTGTTTTAATAATGAAAGCAAATGTTAATGAAAAATCTACACAAACATTTCTTTTCAAAACATTTTTATATATGGTATTAAATGCATAGTAAAAAAAAGTGCCAATTTTTTAAATTGGAAGTTTCATACATGAAAATAAATTTAAAATTGTATTTGCTATTACAATTTTTGCAGTGATGTTACTATTCCCCAAACCTATAGTTTTATCAAATTAAAAACTTTGCCAGCTATATCACTATTTCAAAATATTGAAATCAGAATGTAAACAATGTCTTTTACTTTTCACTGTGAAGCAACATAGACTTCAATTATCATTGGGTTCACACTTTCTGTCTTTTGCAGAAACTGAGTAAATATAAATAATTTCAGATGTTTCATAAGACTTATAATGATACAAAATTCATTACCAAATGTAAAAAAAAAAAATGTTAAGATTCTATAATTTTGTAATATCAGATTTTATGCAATTCTATTCTTGTTACAAAAATTTTCCATAGTCATTAGAGGAAAAGAATACTTAGTATTGTAAAAGCAAAAATGAAACCAAGTTTATGAATGGTATTTGAAAACTAGTAAAAATAGAAATTAAAAAAATACTATTTATGAGATATATTTTACAAATGAATTTGAAGTCAAGATGCTTATTGATTTCAATTTTATTGTCACCTACTTTAGAATTTTTTTAATCAAGTATAAAGCAAGATGGATATTCATTTTTCAGTATAGAAAATTTCAAATAAATATATTGCTGAAATTGAAGTGTAAATTAAAGAACTTTTCAAAGCTATAAAACTTAAAGCTAAAAGTTTAAATTTAAAGTTTCACATTATTCTCTGCTTAATATTTGTATGGGCATATTTCTAATGCACACTCCATTAAAAAAAAAATTATTCCAAAATAGATTTAGAAGTTAGAAACATGTAAATACAATACCATTAAAATAAAATTACCAATATCTAACCTCAAATTTAAAATACAATAAAGGTCTGTTTGTATTTGTTCTAAAGAAAAAGCAAGTGTGTGCATGTGCATATATATATATATATATATATATATATATATATATATATATATATATATATATATATATATATACATACACACACACACACACACACACACACATACATACACACACATGTATATAACCTATTCTGTTAGAAGCACTAGCATTAATTTATGACCACTGACAATCTCTTTATCCTCAGTTTTTATCATTAAGCACTGATGTCACTAGAGTAATTCTATTTTAGAGTTTTGTGAATAACTAGGGTTTGGTTTGATAATGTGTGTGTGTATATATATTAGATTAAAAGTGGGCTATTCAAAAGTTTTGTCATAAGAAGGCTAAAATGAATCCTTTCTAGGTTTGCATTTAAAGTTAACATGCTAAATGTAGGAGGGAAGTTTTGGTATCAACTTATTTGTTATGTCTATATCATTTTAACAAATAAGGGTATTGATATTTGTTTAATAAATACTAACCCATATCACAGGGTCACAATTATCTAATAAATAAAAGCTCTTTTTATTTCAATAAGAATCCAGCTCATTAAAATCTGAAGCAGAATTAATTTCTTCAAAACAAATTATTCATTGAAATTTAAAATGACATAGCTTTTTCATCTATCAATGAAATTAATATACATTGCAATGTCAGCATCAAGTAATTTTCAACTGTTGTAAATAAATACAATTTTAAAAGTTCCCTGAAATTTTAACAGCTTAAAAGCAAATTCTTTCTAGAAATATAGTATCTATAAAAATAGCTCTATCTGGAATGTAAATATTAAAACATTTATAAAACTCCCAATTCAAATAATTAACCAAACATTAGTGGGGAATTATTTGTTTTTAAATTAGATAAAAAGGTATTTATTATCATTATTAAAGTTGCTAATTCATTCATACATATAAAATTAATGCAAAATAAAAATATTTTTGTATATTTACAATCTCAAAATTGATACACCAAAAGAATTTTTTAATACACCTTTTAAAAAATTTTATGTTGCAGGAGTTTTGCGTATCACATAACAACAATGTTAGTGATGCTTCCAAACCAGCTTTTTATATTCTCTGCTTAACATCACATACATCCATAAGGAGAATG
The DNA here is from genome assembly GCA_963585895.1 of Sepioteuthis lessoniana. Lineage (NCBI taxonomy): Eukaryota > Metazoa > Mollusca > Cephalopoda > Myopsida > Loliginidae > Sepioteuthis > Sepioteuthis lessoniana. The sequence continues at coordinate 97,022 of CAUZXS010001203.1, read as the reverse complement.
TATTTTATGTTGAAGAGAACCGAAGAAATTTAGGAGTTTAAAATCATATTTTCTATTTCCAATAACATACAAATGATTCTTATACTGACCTGATGTAAAAATAATTTTAACTAAATCGACAGCTTATTAATCAAAAACTGAAATCTTTAGATCCGTCAATTAGAAATTAAATTTCTAATCAAATTATACCATGATAAACTAATTCTTATATTGCAGTCTAGTGTTTATGGAGGGACTACTTTTTAAATTTATATATTTAATTCTTATTCAATACTAGCTTTCTTACATTGTTTTACAGGTAAAATATAGAATATACCAAGAAAAATGTTACCAACACCCTAGTTCAGAAAAAAACCTTTCAAAAACGTAAACTTTTTCAAATTTTGTATAATCAAGTCAGTTTTCAGGAATTTTGCACACAAGAATACTATTAATAATTTACACAGAATATCAAAATAACTTTATTACAAGTCACTTTGCAAACATTTCCATTGTACAAGATTTGTTGAATATTCCCAAAAAACAATTACAAACTTAAGTTTGGAGTTCTTAAACTCTCAATGAAATTAAGATTTCTAAAACATCTTTGCAAAGAATTACACTAAAATGCATGCTAAGAGCTAAATCAGTTTTTCTTTTTTTTGACATTTCAACATATTATTCAACACTATGTTCTAAAACTTTAAACACATTTCACTGATAGCCATTTCAAAGATATACCAAAAACTAATCTTGTTTAATCAACGCTTCTACAGTGACACAATCTAAACCATATGGTATGGTACACAAAAACAAAATAAAATAGTAGTAATTCAAGAAATTTTGTTTTAACCTGTGATTTTAGGGGTCTGGTATACTGTAGGATCTAATAAACGTCAAAACTTACAATTGCCCTAATTATTATGACACGTGACACAGCACATAGTAGAGTGTGAAAAACAACAAAACAACCAAGGTATTTTAACGCCAACTGCATTTGAACATGTGGTCATTATGGTTTACGCATTTGATATTACTGCTGAACACTAACTTTAGTCACTACCTTTAAAATTCTTCACCTTTCACATTTTTGATGTTGATTCTTACATCGACATGATGTAAAAATAATTTTAACTAGACCAACAGCTTATTTGTAATCAAAATATCAACTCAAAAACGGAAATCTTTTGATCTTTTAATTAGAAACTAAATTTTAAATTAAATTATATTATGATAAACACTAATACTCACATTGCAATCAAGTATCTATGCGAAGACTATTCTTTAAAATTAGCAATATATTTAATGTTTATTCAATAAATTTCTTCTAGTCGATTTTAAGAAATTTGATAATGAAACGATGTTTTGCGAATTCTTTTTCTCATCTAGAATCTTTTTTCAGTAAGTTTAGACACTCAATTTGTTTTTCTTGTGGATTGAAAATCGGAAGGGATTGTCAGTGGTCACCATAATGAATGTTTTAAGTTATACAAATAGAATAGGGCTATGAAAAAAAAAGTTCGTATTAAAACAAATATGAAAATAGATTGATAACAGGCAATCAGCATATTATATATTTAAATATTTCTAATATTTACTAAGTACTTTATACTAATACAAACATTTATAAATGTTGAAGCTGAATGTGCAAGTTTTATTTCAGCTGGTGTGACAAAGATAAATTCATTCAAATATGATGTCATCATCCCAACATATTTTCAAAATAATGAGCGAGTGAAGGAAAAGTGGAAAATAGAATAGAAACAACGAAAAGAAAGAAATGTGATATTAAGAAAGAGTTAAGAGAAACAAAGAAAAAGGGAGAGAAGAAATAAAATGAAAAAACTGAGTTAAAAATTATAGAAGGAAAGGAACTAACTGTAGCGTTGGCAGCGTACCGGGACCATATCATGCTCTAAAAAAATAAACAAAAAAAAAAAAGAGATAGAATAAAGCTCTATATTCAGAGTAAAAAAAAATATGTCAGTGGTTTAATTACTATATGTTATATTTATATATTTATATAAGTTAAAGAGAATAATTGTACCATGTCGTAGTGGTTAGTGGTAATAGTGATACAAGTAGCAGCAGCACGGTGACTGACGCCAACGTGATGGTGGCGACGTACCTATCTCCGGCACTACCACTACTACCACTATCATTACAAACAGTAGTAGCCGCATTTCATATTTCAAGCTTTGACAATAATAGTTAACAATACAGAATAAACTTAACTATGAATCGGTGCTTAGAGTATCAAAGAAAACAAAAAAACAGGATCTTTATCTCCTTCAAAAAAAAAAAAAAAAAAAAAAAAAAAAAAAAAAGATAAGTTTGAGTGTCTGTCCTGCGGTGTCAATGGCGGGTTAGATAGAAGAGAGTTAAAAAAAAAAAAAAAAAGGAAAGAGTAAAAAGGAGAAGAGGGGGAAAAGAACAAGATACACGGTCATAATTTCGATGTAACAGTGTTTCTGGTTGGCGGTGAGACTTGCTTCCTGCTACACCAGAAATGTATTAAATGCACGAAGATAGAAAGATAGTAACTCCGTGACAAAGCAGCTTTTAATAAAGTTAAGAGTGTTACATCGACGAAGGTTATGATCAGAAGGTAGAAAGTAAAGAAAAGGACTTGTTAATATGCCAGTCACTTTTAGTCCCGTGCTGCTATGGCGGGCGTCAGTGATGATGGCTGCTTCACAACTTCCTTCTTACCTTCCAATCAAACTACACTATGGCTGGCGTAGAGCAAACCATAGTAGGCATATTATACACACTGATTGACATTACTACATACAGTAATAGTGTAAGCATTAAATAGATACGGTGTGGCATAGTTGCAGGAGCACCAATAACACTGATTATGATAGTCTTGTTTTAGTGTCGAACACTTCTGGTGTAAGCACGATGATCCTTATGATCGCCATATGTCATGGCGGCCAGGACTTTGAAAAATCACTTACTAGTCCCAATCAACCCACTACTTATCCACCAGGTTAATACATGTTTGATAAAGAATAACTCTAAATTCAGTCGATCAACCTAAAATTAGATTCTTTCATTTTATACATGCAAAGTACTGCATGACAGAATTAGAGGTCTTTGTAACCAGGGCATCTCTACATAGACTTTTACCAACTAGGTGGGTAGGCAAGCAAATAGCCACTTAGTTAAGTTGTTAGTTAACCCCTTTATATTCATCAACTAAATTGTTAAATGGCACTGATAGACCGACAAGCTACACACTGATTAAGCAATTTTACAGAATAAATGATAATGTCCTCAAGTGTATTTGATCATTAGTTAGTTACATGTAATTTTATTTTTAGCAACAAAAAGTATTATTTTAATACTTTTATAACAAGTTTATGTAACATCGATCACTCTAAGTCAATAAAAAAAACCTTAAGTATTTAATTAGAAAATCTAAAAAAGGTGATTTTTCTAGATATCATTATCAGAGAATTAAAATTTCTTTAACATTTACTGCTGAACTTTTGGTTTACAAAGAAAAAATAATAATCGGCAGTTTTATGTCCGGGTTCCAGTGATCGAAAGAAACCCATTCAAAATTTTAAATGCAAGTCCTAGTGAACTTTAATGTACATTTTCAATACAATTTAATGGGTTGATTTGCTACACAAAACACCTGAGTTTTAAAACGAAATATTCAGTTTACTTAATATCAAAGCGAATTTTTTTCAAGTCTATTGTAAGGAGATCTCGTTAGTAAGTTATTTAGTGACTATTAAGAATAGTCAAATTTGCTTGAATTTTTTTCCTGCGCAAAGTCAAAAAAAGAAAGTAGCAATCAGTGGCCAGAGCAAGCAACATGGTCAGAAAATGGAGGATCTGTTTATTACGTACTAATAATAGGAACGATTACTGATAATTGTGATTAAAGAATGAAAACTTTATTCTTTTTAAACTGGTGGAAAAACAATATGAATGACCTTTAAGATGGCAAAGTTAATAACTGGTAAAAATTAAGGGCTAGATTCAACAATAAGTTAACTTGACTAAGACGTTAACAGCTGTAGTTTTAATTGTGATTATTAGACAAAGTGTGTTAACAAGAGGCATTGCTATTTCAATTTAGAAGAAGAAATATCAAAGCTGACTGAATTTTAAAAAAAAAACAAAAAAAAAAACAAAGTCTCAAGTATCAATATAAAACTAGTGTTTATGAAGCCAACTATTAAAATGTATATATGCTTTTAAATCGCCATCGACACGTTTTTGACTCTAAATGAATAGTTATACTCAATTCAAAAAAGCAAAAAATATACGATTATAGTTTTCCTATACTGGTATTATTGAACGCAAAAGAAGTTTACCCAATATGAATTACTCCTTAACTTTTTGTTCCTCTCTAAGCATATGAGAAAGTGCTATTCTACGAATTTAAATACATTTAGAGTTTACATCAAATATGTATTATATACTATGTGAAATCAAAAACAGTTCATAAAAAATATTGTCAGGCACAAAACAATTCTTATAACATACGTTCAGTGAATACAATTAAAAGTAAAACTGTATACGTGGAAGTGAAACAGATCTCCAGGGCAAATAGACGGCAGATGCAGTATTATTCTGATGAATAAAATCATATAATAGAGGAAAACCAAGGAATTATACTACATACAAAAACATAAATACAATCTTAGATTTTATAATAGAAGGCTTGTAAAAATGATTGCTTTGTGATGTGACTCTTTATTCTTCCGATCTGGTAAAATCCCGTTTGGGGTAGTAAAACGCTTTAGACAAGTGAAGATAGTTCGTTTTCTCATTGATGACAACAATGTGACTGGGTAGTATAACGAGATTAATAATACAGATTCTTCTCAAGTGATGTTTTAATAGAGTAATACACTACCTGATCCACACTGGCAGACATCACAGAAGAGTTTAGGCCAGAATAATATGTAGCAGAATTATAGTCTGTAGTGGCAGTAATGACGAGTTATACTAATTCTCTGTAATGGGAAAAGTCTGTGAGAGGGGGCTATGGAGGATGGAGCTCCCGTGGAGTTCCACTATGTCTTTTGGAAAAAAACCAAATACAAAAAAGATAGGGCCAAGTAACCCCCTTCAGGTCTGCAGAATACAGACCGTGTGTGATAATCTTTGTACGGTAACAAAATACCTCCGCAATGGTAGGAGAGCAATGGATGGATGTGAGGAAGAATAACACGGGATTGTTTTGAGGCGGCGATCTTGGTCAGATTGCAATAGGCAGGAAGTCCAAGATTTGGGGCTTTTCGGAAGAGGGTTTCTCTCCACCTTGTTCGGTGGGGGTCGGCTATAAACGTTGTTTGTCTCTAAAAGACACCAGGGGCGGTACGATGTATCCAGCCGTCGACTGACAAGATTAGCTGCGTGGCCAAGAGAACGGCCAACGGGGGTAAAAGTCTTCACAACCGGGGGACTCCTCCGGTTGTGTTGGCTGGTGGCGGTAAACGTCCTTTTTGCACTTTTTGTCGGTAGTGGTGCAATGATGGCGGTAGGCAAACACTGTACGACAGAAAGAGAGGAAAAAAAGTCAGACACACCACGGATATGAAAACTGGACTGGCTTTAGGGTACTTGGGGCTTTTTTTTTTTTTTTTACAATACAAAAAAGTCTTAAAGTTGTATCCACAGGGGTGGATGGGTGTTTATGTCGTGTCCTCCCCCAATCTGTTGATCCAGTAGTGGTAGCGGCAACACCAAAAGATCAGTCTATGTATTATGGAACAGCTTTAACGACAGCGATTCGAAGACTGCTGTATGTGTGTGTATGTGTGTGTGCAGCAACAATGGCGGCGGCCTCCTCCTCCCGTAATCTCGATCTCGCGAATACTCGCACCACGTGATAACGTGACGTCATTCTCTTTCTCACACATACACATAAACACGGGCACATTTTTTTCTCTCTCTCTCATTTATCTTATCTCCCTTTTTACTCCTGTTTCTCTCTCATCTCCTCTTATTTTGCTCATAAGAGATTCTCTCACGATCCGACATTGATGCTCCAGTACATGTTTCGGCCGGGAACACTCATTCTACGAAAATCTCGGATTAAAAAAAATATCTTTCTGATTTTCTTACACTTTCATTGACTGTAAAACCACCTACCACTTTTATGGTTCTGTTTACTGATAAACATTTAACAGATTTCTTTTATTTCCACGCAACATTTTTAAAACATTCACACATCTCTATGGTCATTTTTTTAAACTGATTTTAGATGAAATTCTTTTTATTAGTTGATAAGGTGCCCTTGTTTCAGCCTTTGTTATTTTGCTTAATGACGTTAACTGCTTGCAAAAAGCAAAGCTTTAGTTGCCGATAGTTGAAGTATTTAGTAGCAACAATGACATTACAGTTTTCAGAATTAAAGTTTAAACTATCTTTCATTTCCTCAACTCTTTCTTGCTCTCATTTTTTTTTTTTTTGTATCTTTTTATTTTTTCACGTTGTTCTTCTAACAACCTTGACATTCATTCATCATTTTATTGCCTACTTACATCTAAACCAGAAAACGTGAACTACAAGGTTGACTTCATTTGTATTCTGATCAGTAGTAACATTGAAAATGACAATTTTCCCCCCTTGTTCACAATGTCTTTTGTCTTTGGTTAAAAAAAAAAAACGCTCTATAATAAAAATTGAATTTTCTGGTAGATTCAAAATGATCAAATGACGAAAGAAGTGTCGCGAATAATCATTGAAACTTGAAAGAAACTAAATGATGGCTTTAAAATTTAACGGTCACTCACAAATTAGAATTTAGACATCATGGAATGTGAACAGTTTGGATATATTCTATAACTTTGAATACGTACTCTCTCTCTCTCTCTCTCTCTCTCTCTCTCATCAATAGGGCTCTACACGTTTGGGATATATTAATTCTTAATTTGGCAAAAAGAAGTTTTCCTCCCACAGTTATTCAAAATTCACTCAGAGAACAACACACCTTTCTTTAGTCTTAGGATAATTTAGCATTTGTTTCCCTTATTTCTCATTTTGTTAAGGTGGGAAGATGATAACATAAAAAAAGAAAATTTCAGAATTCAGGGTAAGCTAAATGAATAAACCATTACATGAAATATGGCATAAAATAAAGATGGAGGTCCATGTAAGATTTCAAGATCTTGCAACCAAATATGACGAATTAGATAGGTGTAATAGTAGCATAATAACTAGATTGAGTTCTTTAAGCTAGCCAGGACTAATTGAAAATTCTATATAGTGTGATAGAATCTCATTTAAATCCAGAATATTAATTTCCAAGTGGTTTTTAGCTGTATCTTTTATGATAATGAAGCCAAAATTATACCTATTCCTAAACTGCTCTCAATATTATCTTATAAAGCTCAGGGTCTCACTAAGTTTGTGTGGAGAAGATGGTCAAAAAATTTAATAGAATAGATCAAAGAAAAAAGAGAAATATTTCCTGACCTTTGAGTTTCTTGTTGGCATGTATATTGTATAGATCTGTTAAAGAAACCACAGTCTTTATGATTGATTCCACATGCTTTTCATCTGGTCAGTTTCCAGGCCCTGTAGTGTCAGACATGTCAAGACCAGTAAACTAATTGATTCATTGAGTTTATGTCATGTCAGCATGTCAAGGTTTATTTCATGCCAAGAGGGTAGGGAAATGCATTAATGGACCTTGGAATAATAGCAATGAAAGGGTACTCCACACTCCTCAAAACTGGAGTCTCACCATCAGATGCAGTTTAGTATCATACTTAGAACAAAGACTGGTAAAGTAAGACTGGCCATTTGATTGGGAAGTTAAATTAGGTATCATAGACAACTTCAAGTTTAATAAGGAAAACACATCTAACTTAACTGAAAGTAACAAATACCTTGGATGTTAAGTAAGTTTGAGTAAAATGTTGCTTGCATATTTGTGTCATGATAAAGATATTTGAAAAATGAAGATTGATTAAACTGTCTATTGTTAACTCATCTATACATTGACAAAATGTAGATTCCAAAGTCATAGGGTTTAGGAAGAAAATCATAGGTTGTATTTTCCTTTTTTTGTGATTCCAGAAAAGAAAACTCAAAATCCTTTAACCCCTCTGATGTGGATAGCAACTCAAGTCACCTAAATGTGTAAGGGTGACATGCAATTTTAACTCACATTATGAAAAGATTTTGGTTCTTGTTTGATATAATGCCCGAAAGTGCCTCTTGTTTGATATGCCCCAGCCTTAAAAATAAAGAGAAGAAAAAAAACAATCTTTATTAATTCTAAAAGTTGAGTAAAAAAAAATCATTTTTATGAGTATCAATGAATAAAAATTTCTCTCATAAACACATTTGTGTGAGTGCACAAGATCCAAATTTTTTTCTCCTCATTTTAATTGCTTTCCAGAATGTATTGTAGAATTGCAATTGCAAAACTCCACTGATTTTTTTTTTTTTTTTTTTGATTTGCAAGCTTTATTTTATGGCCAAAAATCCATTCCAGCTACTAACTTTGTTGTCAAATGCACTACACCAAAGGGGTAATAGAACAATCATTAGTTTTATTGTTATTTTCATTGTACATCATCTAATTAGCATAGAAAAAGAGAAGACCCAATATTCTGGTCCACTGATGTTTTGTCATTTTACAAGAGATTAAAAAATTAGATATGGATTTGATGTAGTAGAAGTGCAATTTTTTACTGTACATAAAACCAGTATTATCACTGAACACTGGAGGCTGTCTAGAGGACTTACCAAGAGCAATGACCAATAAGGTTAGGGTTAGCATTTGCAAGGAATTGGATGTCTGTAGAAAGAGGTAATGTTAGTACTGATATTGATGTTTCTATCTTTATTTTCTTAAAATGTTTGCTTATCTGTTTCTCATACTTTTGCGATACACAATAGAAAAACAGATTAAAAAGAAGTGAAACTCATACATTTCTTCATCATCATCATTTTCATCAAGGTGTGCCAACAGCATGGATTTCCTTGCTTTCTCTCGCCATCTTTCCCAATTGGTCATTGCATGTGGCAAGTTCGCTAGTATCCACAGTTACAATACTGCTGGTTACCATATTTAACTCATACAAGTTGAGATAGAAAAATAGACACAAGTTTCTGAGCCAATCAGAAAACTAAATCAGCCATCATGTTAGGTTAGGTTTCTTTGTTTAATGGCATATCAGCCTTCGTGAATTATTTAATATCAAAGTAATCCTTGCAGAATACCAATAGTGATACTATTCAACTCATAGCTACAATGATAAGGGGGTTCAAGGGATTTTTTTAAGTGAATATAATAGTGTGACTGGAATTCAAACTTGTTTACTCTGATCCTATTTAGCACTTTAATCATTACACTATGAAGGCTCTTCCCTCAGCAATCATGTCTGAAACTATGTCAACACATTCATTATATATTGCATGAAGGCTAAAATTGCCCTCATGCTGTATTGGTAGGATTTGAAATAAACTGATTGTATACACTGAAGAGGGGTAACTCTTCCCCCCAAAAAAGGGGTATCATAGATATGACACAAAATTACATCTGATGGTGAGGCTCTAGTTCTGGATATCTAGGAGTGTAGGGTACCCCTTTATTGTCATTACTCTCTGGTTCACTCTGACTCAAAGTGGTAGTACCTATTAGGGTCCCATCTATGGATCAAATAGAACTGTTCAATCATCTACTTAGGATTATCATTATCTGTTACTTAAAACTGTGTGCAAATTATTTGTATTAGATATTAATACTTAATATCACATAATCATGCAAAAAATCTCTTAAGAAACAATACACAAAAAATATAAATCTGAACATACAAACAATGCAATTCACTAATTTCTTGGCATAAAATAACCCTTGATGGGGTGACATGCCATTGTTTGTTTTTTTTAAATATTTTCCCTAATAGCAAGTCTTTTCAGTCTTGTGTATGCCTTCTCTATTTTTTCTAAGTATTTTTATTTGCACTTTTGTTTTTGTTTTTTTCTTTATAGAAATGTTTATTATATCTATTCTTCCTTGATTAATATTTATGATATAAAGTATATTAAGTTTATAGCTTTATATAGTTCATGTTTATTTCTCTACCTTATCAGGGCTGTATCTACTACTATGACTAAAGTAATTTAGTTTCAACTTTTGCCTCAAGCTCACACAGCCACACAGAGAACCTTAATACATTTTCACTAGTAACAATAACATACTTATTAGCTACCCTACTATATCATAACTCTAACTAATAATATTTGTTGACTTAGAGTACACTGACTGTATCCCTTGCAGAGGGTTAAGACTCTCCAAAATAGGGTGTCCTAGGTATGACTGCATCTTATAGTGAAGCTTCAGTTCTGGAGATCTAAGGAGTTACCCTTCATTGCCATTACTCCCAGGTCCAATCTGATGGTAGTTTCTATTAGGGTACCATCTATAGGTCAAATAGATCTGTTTAAAAATTATTCATATTCGATAGGACTGTGAGCAAAAAATCCCTCTTAAGAAATAATTACACAAAAATGTAAATATGAATGTACAATGAATTTCTTTCTTAATGTTAACACAATGTTATTTTCCCCAGATGGTTTGAAACCAACCAACCAACAATATCATAACATATCCATGAAGGTGCTCATGGTTACTACCATAGGAAATTGACTCAGTGACTCGAGTTTAAATTCTGGATGAGACTGTTTCCATATCACATGGTGCGAATACCCTTTGGAAAAGTATGAATCCAACTATTCTCCCTCCAGCTATCAGTGCAGACTGGGCTCTTTAACCTTGTTATGGCAACTAATCTAGGAGAAATAGAAATATGAATTCCAAACAGTTAATCTTTGCTTAAAATTGACCTTGTGTCACATCATGTTCATGCAGAGGGTAAATATATATTATTACATATGTATTGATTGTTCATAACTTTGAAAAAGTCATTTACATACCAGAAATTATTGAACCCCTTTTTTATACTCTTAATGTTAACACAATGTTCTACTAGCATCAAGAATACAAAAAAAGGGTTCAATCAAGGTGCTTAATTTACTAGGATGCAGACATGGATCATTATAGACTGCAAATTGTGCTGCGAACCTCTTCTTTAAACCTGCCTCATGCAAATTACATCAAATATCCAAAGTAAATCTCATTGCTGAGAGAATTTTCTTTCACCACTATCCATGCTCCGATTTGAATAACTGCTTCTTTCTGTTTTTAATGAGATCATGTGTTACATAATAGATATGTAAAATTTATTATTGACATGTAGTGTAGCATTCAAATTAAGTTCTGGGCCATCAAATATATGGAAAAACATCACACAAATCAATCATGATTGAAAGTATGATTGAAAGCTATTGAACTCAAGGCCAATCTGAGACCACAAGCTCTCATTGAATGGTTTCAAAGTTAGTCAGGGAGAAGCACTTGACTTGAGTGGATGAATGCTGCATCTTGGTCCTGCAAGCTGGAAGAGATGATGAAAGTGTTATGAAGGTAATAAATAATGTGCACATGAAAATGTGGTTGCATTGTTATCCCTCATCCTAGCAGAAAAGAATTTAAAACAATGGGAGATGACAACAGAAGACAATGAACAAGAACAAAGATGGCAACAGGAAAGAAAACAGATAGAGTGACCAAAGAATGAAATGAAGTGAAGTGATGGACCCTAGGCAATCAGCCAAGTAAAAGACTATATATAATATATACCCTAAAGCAGTGGTTCCTGACTGGTTTTGGGCTATGCCCTACTTTGGTATTTCTAAAATTCTGATGCCCCCACCCTCTATAATATTTGATTTTTATATATTCATTAACTTGGTCTCTAAACAAGCTCCATCAAAATATTGCTTGCCCCACTAAAATATTACTATGCCCCACCAATGGGGCATGCACCTCACATTGGGAATTACTTCCCTAAAGGAATATATAACATATACCCAGAATGGGTATACAACACATAACATAACTATCTGGCTGTATGATCCTATTTACCCAACCCCTCCGCTCGGGCAGGATATGACACAAGGTCAATTTTTAAGTGGAGTTTAACAGGTTTGAATTCAGAGTTTTCCTTCTCCTAGACTAGTTGCCTCACTAAGGCTGAAGAACCTAGTCTGTCCTACTATTTACCCATAGCTGGAGGGAGAATAATTGGATTCATACCTTTCCCAAGGGTATTAGTGCTATGTGAAATGCAATCAGTCAGGTCCAGGATTTGAACTCGTGTCGCCGTGTCCATATCCTGCGACGATAACCATTACATCACGGGCACCTATCTGGCTGTATGATAAACATTATTTAATCACTACCTTGTAATGAGATGGTTGCTCAATATGTCATGTCATTCTATATTCTTGCCGGTATCCAAATAAATTAATTTTCCTTATTTTACTTTACAAGCAGGAAATTTACTAATTAGAACAAAAGATAAAGTATAAAATATTTCCCTAAAAATTAGGCATTTACCGAGGGTGATATGTGTTGTAGTGCTCATTATCAAGTCGATAAACTGGTGGATGAACTTCATATAAAAAATAAGAATTCTCTCTCTCTCTCTCTGTCAACGGTCCTTTAACCTAATTTTGTTGTGAGGGAATTACTTATGTAGTTTGTCTTGGGTAGAAATAGCTTGGTAGAGCCCATCCTTCTTTTGGTCTTTTGGTTTGAATTCAGAATTTTCTTTCTCCAAGACTGGTTGCCATGCCAAGGTTAAAAAGCCCAGTTTGCTCTACTATTTACCCATAGCTAGAGGGAGAATAGTTGGATTCATACCTTTCCCAGGGGTATTAGCATTATGTAAAATGCTAACAGTCTCATCCAGGATTTAAACTCAGGTAGCTGAGTCCATTTCTTATGATAATAAATGTGAGCAACTCCATAATCAGAATACTGGGGAGATAAAAGAAGAAGCCTCGATGGAAAAAGATAAATGATGAAATCACAAAGACATTTAACTTTATAATCTCAATAAAACATCATCACTGTTCATTGTAATTTTCTCATATAAAAATGTCTATGTGTTGAATGTCTGTATGTGTTCCATGAAAATTAACCCAATAGTCATTGGAATTTTAAATTACAAATAGATCATTACCTTTAATGAATGGGTAACCATGGATGCCATAATTACAATCACTCATACAAATTGAATTCCTTCATAAGTTAACTTTTTAATTGAACAGAAATTAGCAAACAAAAGTTCCAAGAGAGAATAGAAGTTAATGACTCAATATTTAGAGACTTTTTTCCTTTTGCATGTGATTTAAATATGTATTTACTCAACTCTTCTGCTCTAGGCAGGATGTGACACAAAGTCAATTTTCAAGTAGAGTACTGCTAGTTTAATTACAGTCTTCTGTCTTCTAGATTGGTTGTCATATCAAGACTAAAGAACATAGTCTGTTTTACCATTTATTTTTTCCAAATCTCCTGGCTAAATTCTTAAGAAGTTTTCCAGCAATATGAAAAGATACTGGTCATGAAATGGATCTTTAACTCTTGATTAAACAAGGAGGCTAAAGAGTAAGTTAGGCAAAATCTGTTCCATGCCCTTTTTATAAAAGTCATGCAGACATCATATTCCACCAAAATTTGTGTCAATGGTTCTTTATATATATATTTTTTTAAATGTTTGAATTTAAGAGTTTTCCTTCTCCTAGACTGGCCATCATATCAAAGCTAAAGAACCCAGTCCATCCTACTATCTGCCTCTAAGCTGGTGGGTAGGGAAGAGATGAATTCATATCTTTCTCAAAGACATTAGAAAAAAGGGAAATGCAAGTATATGCCAGCTGAATAAATGAAATTTGGAAAAATAGAAAAAATTCAAAATATTGCAAGCATATATCCTTGAAATACAATTACCATGTTATTTTTGAGAGTTTTATCTTATACTTCAAATCTTATATCAACCTGTTGGTGGGGTTTAGAAAATGCTGACTGCAAACTTTGTAGAGGAGTAAACCCTCACCAAAAAAGGGTGTCTTTGTATGACACTAAACTGTGAGGCTCTATTTATGGAGCTCTGGGAAATGTGGAATTATTCCTTTGTTGCCATTACTCCCAGGTCCACTCTGATCCAGAGTGGTAATACCTGTTAGGGTCCTATAGATAGTTTGAAAATTATTAGCATTGGATAGGAATACTTAAAACCATATAATTACATACAAACTATTTGTATTAGATTGGAATAATAGAAATCGCATAAATGAGTCCAAACAAATGATTATTATTATCATTGAATAAGAATAGTTACTTAAAACTATATTATTGTTATAAATTATAGGTATTAGAAATATTTACTCAAAGCTATAAGTAATAACAAGTAATTATTATCATCAATACTTGAAAGTGCTTAAAAAAGACTAAGTTTGACATTGAATAACTCAAAAAGGGTTAACATGGGATAAAAACTAACCAACCAACCAAGTCTAACAGCTAGCTTATTTTATATATATATATATATATATATATATATATATATATATATATATATATATATATATATATATATATTGGGAAATGCATAAATCACAAAATTTAACAATGATTCATTCAAATATTTTAATAATATCCCCACCACATATTTATCATGTACATTCCTATGAAGCAGATAATATCAAAATGGTATCTGAGTGAAAATATTACTGATCATTTAACAGATATGTGATAATTTATATTATTCTAGTTAGGCCTTATTAATGTAAGTTTTATGATACATTTGTCATATTTATCATGATAGCAAATTTGTGTTTCTGTTAGGGTTAACATTTGGTAGGAATTAGATGTCTGTAGAAAGAAGTAATGCTTTTAGTAGTGATATTGATGCTTCTATCTTTATTTTCTAAGAATTTTTGCGTATCAGTTTCTTATACTTTTATGATGCATAATAGAAAAACACATGAAAAAACAAGTGAAACTAATACATTTTCTTCATCGTCATCTTCATCATCATCATCAAGGTGAGCCAACAACATTGGTTCCCTTGCTTTCTCTTATCATCTGTCCCAATTGGTCATTGCACATGGTAAGTCTTCTGGAAGGCATCCAGCATCCACAGTTATAATACTGGTTTTAGGTACAGACAAAAATTAACAGATTTCATTACGGACAAAATTAACATGATTTTCCAAATTCTAAATGTGGAATGAATATCAATATTATATCAGAAAAATTATCATCATCAAAGCATGCCAAAAGTTCAGATTCTTTTGACTCTCTTTCTCACCATCTGTCCCAATTGCTCATTGCTCTTGGCAAATCCCTAGACAGCATCCAGTTTCTGTTGGGCATTGATGAATGTAAGCTTTTACTGTTTGGCTGACACTGGTGAGTCCATGTGTTGGAGTCCACAAGAGAATGTCACTCATGAATTCATCCTTATATCACCAGCAATGCCCAGCATGTCTTCTCCATCTTTCTTGGATGGTTTGTGATATGGGAGGTAAGTGGCTATACAGCTGTAATTTTGTAGGATGCTGCTTCAAGAGTTTGTTCAAAACAGTATGCAGCATTCTTGCATAGTTCACATCAAACTTTTTCTTCAATCATTTCATTAAAGTCCTAATGGTTCAACTATACAATAGTACTGGCATGGCTACAGTTAATTACAATTAAAAGAGATAGAGAGCATGCTTAAAGAGAATATGCATTCAAATTTACACTATGCCAATAGGGAGAAAAAATACAAATATGGACTAAATAATAAGTCATGAGTCAATATTAGAATTGAACTTTTCATCTACAATTTTGTATTCTTCTAACAAAGAATGAAATGAAGAATTGAAAAAAACTATATTTGATCCACAAACTGTGCAAGTCTCATTGTTCTACAGCAGGGGGTCTCAAACTTAAGGACTCAAAAGTATAATTATGTCTTGGCACATGAGGCTAAAAATGAGATGAGAGATGGGGATGTAATTTCCACATTATAATGCTAATTTACAATATAACTGATTGGCTGCTATTTATTTGATTCATCAAAATGAATACAGATATGACTGTAAACAAGATGTGTAAATTAGTACAAAATGTAAGGGGACAAATTTTCTGCTTCAAATTTTCCTTAATTCCATTTTTATTTTTGGTAAATTCCTTTTTTTCAGTTTTCATTTTTTATAAATTCCATTTTTTTTCTTTTATTGCATTTCATTAATATATTACAAGAAGTGGTACTATGAATATTAAAACAGAGCAAACAAATTCAAAGTTTTATCAAATTTAAAAAGTAGTTGATACAAATTTTTTTATGTAACAAACCATTGCCAAAAGTTTTTGTTTTTCTATGTGAGTGTGTTATCTGTCATCTCAGATATATCTTCCACATGCTAACATAAATTGACAAATCTATTTATTATGTTATAAAACAACAAATTTCCTCATGTTCTGTGGTCCATGTTAGCTGTCATCTCAAGTATACCCTCCATGCCAATATGAGTTGTCAAATCTACCTCTTCTCACATTATGAAATGAAAAAGATCCTCATATTCTGTTGTGAAAGTTAATTTTCAATAATCTCAGTTGCCTTTCCACCACAATAGGTCTTTGAAATGTCTACGTAAATTTCAGTAACATTCTTATGAAGAATATTTTTTACATGAATATAAAATCAAATTATTTTTACTTTTCCAATTTTGAAATTGACTGAAAAATTAAAATATATTTTCACCTTCATTGGGGAAAAACATGGTCAGAGGCGAGGGACAAAGTACCAAGTTTTAGGAAAATATTAGTCTAAAAATTGTTCAACTGCATGCCATAGAAAATTAATTTGCAGGCCATGTGTTTAAGACCCAATTCTGCTCTGAGAGGAAAATGTATAAAATATTTAAGAAATTTTTTAATTCATTTAAAGTTACACGTCAGATTTGTTACAGATACTTTTTAAACATATAATAATTTTTTTTCTTTTATTGCATAGTTTAAATGCTAACTTATAGTATTAATGTATTGCAGAGTTAATCTTAAAACACCTAAAACCACCCCCTCATTGCAAAAGCAACCTAGGTGATCTATTTAAAAAAAAAACAAAAAACAAAGAGCAAAGAGATATATTCCCACTTACTCACTAAAAATAAAACCACTGATATAGTAGTTTGATCATCCTGAAATATCTATTCTGCCTGATATTTGTGCATAAGACTTTAAAATATAAATACAACTCACACAATTTGTTATAGATATAAATTCTCTCTCACTAGTTTTTTGGTCAAGGGGGTGCTAATCATGTAGCATGTCTCAGGCAAGAAGAATCAGGCAAAACCTATCCCTCTCCATGTCTTCTTTGTTTGAATTTATTATTTTCCTTCACCTAGACAGGTTGCCATACCAAAACTAAATAACCCTAGTTCAGTTGCAGAGGCACTAACCCTGTAGCGTGTCTTGGGCAGGAAGAATCAGATAAAACCCACCTCTCTTCAGGTCTTCTACAAGTTTGAATTTAGTATTTTCCTTCTCCTAGACTAGTTGCCATATCAAGGCTAAAGAACCAAAGTTCAGTTGTAGAGGCACAAACTATGTAGCATGTCTTGGGCAGGAATAGCCTGGCAAAACTCATCCAACCCCAGATTTATAACAGTTTTTGGTCAAGGGGGTGCTAATTCAAAGTTTTCCTTTTCCTAAACTAGTTGTCATACCAAGTTTAAAGAGTCTAGTCAACCCTATTCTCCTTCCAGTTATGGGTATTTACAAGTAGCCTCATTCAAGATTTGAACTCATCTAACCAACTTCCGATAAGGATAACCATTACACCATAAGCACCTCCACAAATAGACACCAATATAATTGTGAAAAGAAGTTATATTGGGTAATTTCTTTTTTACATGATTATATGACCTTTAAAAGTACTTTTTATATAAAAATGTTATCAGATTATTAACATAACAATTGAAATGTTTATTCATAACAGCTCATATTAAAATACTTCTTGGATCTGGTTTCTATGTTCTAAAATTAATGGATTATTATATAGCTAAAAAACAATACTCTCTGAAAACATAGATATTTCATAGCATAACTTAAATCTAACAGAAAACAAAGAAATAGATATTTCACCTCCAAGAATCATTAGGTTTTTGGTTTGGTTTGGTTTGATTTGGTGTCTTTCATGGTATATCAACCTTTGTGGGTTATTGTTATGGCCCTGGAAGGGGTCACAAAGAGAACAAAGCACCATGGTTATAGTATAGGTGTATAGTTACAAGAACAAAGGATGGTTACAAGAACATAGGACGGTAAGCTAGTTCGCGTAACGGTGCAGGGCGAGGTTAGCTTCCAGATCTAGACTGACTTTGTATTGCTGCGTCTTCTGGTATTATTGAGAGTGGTTAAGTCCATTAGTAGGTAATTCCGCCACCACAGTTATTTAATGCCAAAGCCATCTGTGGAGAAGAACATCAATTATACTATTTAACCAATAGCTGGAGGGGATAAGGGGATTCATACTTTTCTCAATGGTATTATTCTGAAAGTGAATGTATTAGCACAAATGGAGTTTGAAATCCTGTTTATACACATATATTAAACATATCTGATTTAAAATGAATAATTTGTTGGTAACATTTTAAACAAGACAGAGCTCATTTGTTTGCACACTGTAAAATAGTTTCAAGTATTCCTATCTAACACAAATAATTCTATCAAGTATTGATTATTTGTTTGCTCACAGTTGAGTGGTTTCAAGTATTGCTAATATAACACTAACAATTCAATTTAACTTCAGTCATCAGTTTTCACACTGTCAAATGGTTAAACAGATCTATTTGACCCATAGATGGGACCCTATCAGGTACTACAACTCTGGGTCAAAGTGGACCTGGAAGTAGTGGCAATGAAGGGAGACTCCACATTCCCCAAAACTCCAGGATTGGAGCTTCACCATCAGATGCACCATCATATCCAGAACACTTGTTGGGGCAGTGTTAACCTTCTGCAGTGATGCAGATGACATATTCTACAGCTTACTGGGCTGGTATATGAACGAGTTTTTATTTTGTCTCTGGTATACGAACGAGTTTTTATTTTGTCTCTCAATCAAGTAGAAAATAATTTTAGCAATTTATTCAGTATCATAAACCTAATCACAAAATCTATTCTGCCCTTTTTTGATTCTTAAACTAGCAAAATTCCCATCATAAATGACTGGATTATCTCTGTATGGATCAACCTTCTGCTTGTTAATGAATTTCTCAAATCATTTGGTAGCTCTTTTAGCAAGTCTTAGAATATGCTGACAGTATCCTCTGCAAAAGAGTGAGAGCCCCTCCCATCCAAAAAAACTACATCTGATGGTGAGGCTCCATTTCTAGAGATATGGGAAGTGTAGTTCCCCTCCATTTCCATTACTCTCAGGTCCACTCAGACTCAGAGGGTTGGTAACTGTTAGGGTCCCATCTATGTCTCATAGATCTGTTAAAAAATTATTCACATTCAATGGGACTATGAATGAAAAAAACTTCTTAAGAAATAAATATTCAATTAATGTAAATATAAATGTTTAACGAATGCAATTCCTTAACCTCAAGGCATAAAATAACCCTAGATGCATTGACATGCCATTAAGATCAATCAATTAAATCATTCAAGCAAACAGAAGAAAGTATTGTGCCATCCCGTCTATGATACACAAAATATCTGGTTTAGAAAAAATGGTGAGTCCCCCGTGATGACAGACAACAAAACATCATATGTACATCATAACTGAACCTCTTTTATGAACAACCGAACTCTTTTTCGAAAGGAGTTCATCCTTTTAGCATTTCAGAGACAAAATTATTACCACAGGATAAATTATATTATATCTAAAAGTTTCTCTTCAAAGTATAATGAAGTATCTCATTATCACATATCTTATAAGGGGACTTCCAGTGTACTGAAATACTTCCCTCGATCAGCAGAGTGGCAGCGGCTGGTGCTATATAAACACACAGGCAGCATCCAAAAAGTCAACTGGGCAGCCTGGTTTTGGCTCCGTGCTGTGTTCAAAGTAAAGGACAGATTTAAGGCCGAAAGGCTCCTAACTTCGGCTGTGCTACCTTCGGGTGGGTAATGATGATCAGCATAGTCAAGCATGGTTTGAGTCTTGGCTCAGGCCAGACCTCCCCTACCTCAACCCCCACTATAATCGATCTTTGGGTCATTGACCTTGTGTCAAGTCCTGTTTGGTGGGAGGCAGAGACAAAAAATGTCAACGAGGCAGCCGGGCTTAACCCAGAAGAAAAGAATCCGTTACTTCTCTCAGTAGCATGAAGTCTGTGTCCTCACCATTAAAACAAGCTGCCGAACGTGGAGTCTGTGTCCTTACCACCAGCCAAAGCAGAAGGTGTGGAATCCAACCAACCACAACTGCAGATCCAGCACAGCCAACCAGACCAATCACAACCTTTTTTTCATTTAAACAGCTCTTCTCAGAGCTAATCTCCGGGAGTCTCTCTATCCTCAACAGCTCTTCTAAAAGCTAACTTCAGAAAGTCTTTTGAGATCACTTTTGGTCTCCTCACTGCACCTTTCAGCTACCAGCACCCGCAGACCAGTTCCTCATGAGACAACAACGCAGCAGCCAGCACTAACTGCAGACCAGCTCCAGCTTAACCCAGCAGCATATCAACCATTGTAGGTTATTAATGCCAAATCCATTTTTATACATATAAAGAGTTCTATTTCAAACATTCAGTTTAGCATAATTATGCAGTTTCAGTGTGAAAAACAGTTCTATTTCAAACAATTCAGTTTAGCATAAGTATATAATTTAGTTCTATTTGACCCATAGATAGGATCCTATCAGGTGCCACCACTCCAGGCCAGAGCGGACCTGGGAGTGATGGTAATGGAGAGGTATTCCACATTCCCCAAAGCTGGCCTTATTTTGTGTTGCTCTTAACAGAGATTCAGTTTCTCTCTTGAGGTTTTCCTTTCTTAATCAAGTTTTATTCATTTTGGGTGCAATTTCGGCAGTTTGTCATTTGAAGTTACTATGTAGTTGTTTTTTCTTCCAATTTCTGTTTTTTAGTTTTTGTCTTTTCCGTTTTTCATTATCTTACCCTGTAAGAATACGTTGTAGAATACGTTGACTGCTTCTCTGCAAAGGAGTAAGCTCATTGGAGGAGTCTTACCACTCTGCAGAGAAGCAATCAGCATATTCTACAGCCCCAGCCAACTGGGCAAGATAATGAAAAAAGGAAAAGAGAAACAAGAGAAAGCATAACATTGCCAAATCAAGAAATCATCAGAACGCTTGGAGAAAAAAATTTGGGGGAATATTGGAAGTGGACATTAACAGAGATAAAAGAAAAAGTAAGAAAAGAGTACCTCAGAACTAGAAAACCTCTCAAAATCAAGCTCTACAGCAGAATTCTCATTAAAAAAATTAACAACTGGGCATTCCCCTCCCCTAGTAAGATATCCTGGACCATTCATAAAATAGACAAAAGAGGAATTCAGACAAATGGACTAAAAGACAATGAAATTGATGATTATGCACAAGGTTTCACGCTCAAGACATGACATAGACAGACTCTGTGAGTTAAGAAAAGGAGGAAGAAGACTCACTAGTATTCAAGGACAAGCAATATACTAAAAAGAACAAGGAAAGATTAATTGCTGTAGCCAGTAGCAGCAATGTCAACATAAGGATACACAGAAAGACTCTGGTTGCAAAATATTAGCAATTTTAAAAAAATTGATTTTGAATGTTTTCTAAATAAGTGAGACAGAACTGAATGATATCACTTTAAAGAGATAGCATATAGGTCCTTGTTTTAGAATATATATACATGAGTAGTATATCCTACCTTAGTGTTTTCTTGATATACAGAAAATATTTCATGTGTTTTTACCCCCAAATAGACAGATCTGAGGTGTATGACTTTAAAATTCTGGTTATAAAAAGTAAAATATTACTGAAATACTCATAAAAATATAATACTAAACCTTTTAGTCCAAACAGTCAGAACATTTTTGGAAACTAGATGGGTATTGTGCCTTAAATTAGCTTATATCTGAGTTAGAAAGCCATTTTGAAGATTGCACAAAAACTTCAATGATTAATTTGCATGCACAAATTTCATCATTAATTTTTTGATAAAACTTCAAAACACCGTAATTTTTCAAGAAAAAATGAGAGAAGCAAAATTTAAAAAAAAAACGTGTTTGCCTCAAAATTGAAGATTAAGAATATACACATCCTGTTATACTAATAATCTTCAAAAATACTCAGTGTCTGGGCCTAGCCTATGATCTTGGCAATTCATCATCTTTTCAATATTTGATATGCATCCGTTAATATCACCTTTAAAGGTTTGTTTTAGATGATTTTAACCATAATTAAATCATTGCAGCCATTTAAAATGCATATTTTGTACATTGATTTGTTTGATTGATTGATTTTAATGGCATGTTAACTTGTTTAGGGTTATTTTATGCCAAGAGATTAGGAAATTGTACATTTATATCTATATTTTTCTGTCGTTGTTTCTTAAGAGGTTTTTGCACACAGTTATATATCAAGTATTTCTAACTAATACAAATAATTTTATGGTTTCCAGTAATTATTTCTATTGTGCAAAAAACTCTTAAGAAGCAGCACAAAAGGTAAAGATATAGTGTATGCCATTCTTTTACTTTTAGACATAAAATAACCCTAGCTGAGTTGACATGGCATTCAAATCAATCAATCCTGACGGTTGGTTTTAATCGTGGCACCAGTGTTTGTTATCACAAAAACTTTTTGATAAAACCAAAATTTCTGAATTTTCAAAACAAACCCTATGAAACTGATATTTCTGATAATAACTAACAATGGTAAAAAAAAGGAAGTACTCAGACAGCATAAAAAAAGGTTGGAACGGTTTTTGTACATCATTGATCCATATCTAACTTGACAGTTACAAAAACTAAATAAAAAAGGGTAAATAAACAATCCTTGTCTGCCTAATTTAATGAAATATGCCTAAAAGAGAATTTACAGCTCAAGTACACACACACACACACACACACACACATATGCACACGTGCACACATACATATGAATAAATACAAGTATCTATGAGTGTTTAAGCACCAATGCAAACATCAAAATAGCCTACATCATATCAAATGTTTAATACAAATAATTAAAAGGCAATGCAAATTATATTTATCTCACTCACGGGATATCTAATTTGTATGATAATTTTATTAAGCCGATTTTAATAAATAACTCTCCTGAATTATTCATTTGTAAATATATATATTAGGACCTTGAATAAGTTATCGCTTTTTTCAACGGATGACGTTACCAGAACTGCCTACGTTTAGTTTCAGATGGTAACGCATCTTATAAGGAAGTACAATAAGCAAGCTCAAAATTCAGTGAATGTCATTAGACCCAAGTGTAAAAAACTTTGTTTTTCATAGCGTTTAACATGTCTGATTTCGTGCTAATGAAAGAGTATTTGCAAGGAATTTTACTACACTATTTTATTCAAAATAAATCTGCTGCTGATGCACACAGAATTCTTGTTGAGACTTACGGCAACCATATTCTGTCGGAAACCACATACAGAGATTGTTTTAGACGCTTCAAAAATAACGATTTTGATGTTGAAGATAAAGAACGCTCTGGTACACCGAAAAAGTTTGAAGACAAAGAATTGGAGACTTATGTCAGGCGCAAGCTGAACTTGCAGAATCATTAGGAGTTGATCACACAATAGTTTCGAAACGTTTGAAAGCATTAGAAATTATTCAAAAGCTAGAACATTCATTGAATACACATTTTTTAGCCTTCAAATAATCAACTCCAAAAACATGAATAAAAACATTCTAGAAATTTCGGATCAAAAAGTATAAACAACGAAGAATTTAATTGTTGTGTTCTGGTAGTCAGCGAAAGAACGTCGCTTGTTTCTCCGCTCTGTGTCCTGTGTGTCCTTGTCTTTCTCTGTCTGGTAGTGGAATGCCCTAGTTAATTAAATTCTTCGTTATTTATACTTTTTGGGGTCACTAAAGTGGATCAAAAATAGGATTTTTTTGTTTTATTGCGGGTCCTAAAATTCAAGCGTGCAGACATACATTTCTTGACTAATCAGATTCATATAATTACTAATTTATTTTGGAGCCTAAATATTTTTCTGTTAATTAGTTTCTGAGCCGGATTTTCTAGAATGTTCTTATTTTGTGTTTTTAGCTGATTGGTTGAAAAATATAAAAGTGTAACTTCAATGTTACTGCGATTTTGATCCGAAATTTCTAGAATGTTCTTATTCATGTTTTTGGGGTTGATTATTTTAAGGCTAAAAAATGTGTATTCTATGGTTTTTTCATTGCCTAACTTTAAGTAACAGACGTGTACACGAGTAAACAGACACGAAATGACAAATTGTTTTATGACAATTATAATGAAAGCAAAAACACTCTCACATGCGTACACAGATGTAAGTTAATGGTCTTCATTTTTATATAACATCAATCATTCTATACAAATGTCTGAAAGCAAAATTTCTCAGTCATTTTTGGCATGATTGCAAATGGAAATCTTCTCTTGAAAAAAATGTCACTGCAAAATGTGGGTACAATAGCTCATGTATGTGTGTATGAGAGTGTGTATGTGTGTGTGTAAAAAGTCCACAAACATTAAATTCTCATATTCATCATTATTATTGTTATTATTATTCATTTTATTCATTTATTTATTTATTTTATCTTTAATTTTTTATCTGTCAAGAGCCTCTTCATGTATTTAAAGAACTTAATTTTTTTTTCATTCAGATAGACCATTAATTTTATTTTTTATTCTTCAGAATAGACCGCTAATATGCTGTTTCTTCTGACTTGATGGTCTAGTGACTTCTCGGTTGACCATCCAGGCCCCAGGCTCAATATCATGCTTCTCGACTGAGCAAGGGATTATCCTTCAAGCTTGATTCATCGTAATGATTGTTTTGCTAGATTTTTAGCTACATAGATCTGTTGTTCTGAATATGTTTTATCTAAACATGTTTTATCTGAAGATGTTTGGGAATCCATGTTTATACACCTGCTGATTTCTGTCAGTGATAATGGCTGAAATATTATGTGCAAATACATATATATATATATATATATATGTGTGTGTGTGTGTGTGTGTGTGTGTGTGTGTGTGTGTGTGTGTGTGTGTGTGTATGCAACGATGTGATGGGAAAATGAATAGCAAGATAATTTGAATCATTTATTATAAATATAAATATTGCTATTTATAATAATACAGGTAGTATTTACTCTGCATCTAACTTTTCTTAAGCTATTGCGAAACTATGCAGACAATTTTTACCTGGAAATTGAGTACGTAGATACATTCAATTTTATAGGTTACTATTGATATGTAGAAGGTTATTCCAATATATACTTACTTGTTAAAAGTCTTTTAAAAATTTGGAAGAAATCTTACAGAACGGACAATGTAACACACTTAAAAAACACCTTTTCCGGGATCAACAAAAATCTTTAACAAGATGCTATGTATGAGGAGCCTAAAAAGCATTTTTCAAAAATATCTTTTCTTATTTTAAGATTTCAATATCTATTTAAAATATCTAAAACTTTATCTTGTATTTTTTGACAATTTTCATTTTAATTCATTTATCGTCCCCCTTTAAAAGATAAATAAGATAAATGAAAATAAACATTGCAACAAGTTAAAAAAAAAAAAACGCACACAAGATTTTCTTTCAACAAATTTTTTTCTGTTGCAAGAACATTCTTGCTTACCTGCACACAAATGACACTTCTTAACAGTAAAATTATTCTATCCATTTCCTCTCGAATAATAAATCTCGATTTTATAATTGTTCAGTCAATTTGTTTTCGACTTTTATTTGAGTTATTGGGACTGCATTGCACGCAGGCCCATTTCTTTTTATCTCTTCACCCGTTCCTTTACTTCTCTCACTTAGTCATCTGACAAGTGACTGAATTTTACCCCCCCCCTCTCTATGATACAGGCTGAATGAATGTTTTTTCTTCAATCTTAACTCCGCAAGAAATTGGTAACAACCCGACATACAGATACAGGTCCATAACGTAAGCAAGTTTCTAACATTATTTACGTGAAAATGCCGACGTTCAAACGCAGAACATTGAACGAACTCAGTTATACATCTAAAGATGTTTTAAGACCGTGTTGTGGGAGCTATAGTACCGAAAAGTGATGTACGTTTTTTGTCGTCTTTGGATACCATAATTCGTGCTAACAGTAAAAAAAAAGTGCAAAGTAATACAAGTGAGTTGAGACCTGTATAAGCTAAATAAAGAAAAGACTTTATAATCGGTTGATGTTCAGGGATCACGTAATGTAATTCGGTTGTCGCGTCTTTCGTTAAGGTTGCTGCAGCTGTTTCTTAGTGACCATTCGGGATCTCTTTGAAGTTGCTGCCGCTGCTGCTGCTGTTGCTGCTTAGTCATCACTTGATAACTCTTTCGCCACTTCCTGGATCAATTTCTTTCTCTGTCAACTGGGTCAAATCAGCTTTCGTACATAAAAATACACAGGCTTGAATCAGCTCAAAAAAATGACTTGTTTGAAAGTCGTGTAATAGTTGCCGATTGGTTGGAAAATATTTTATTACCGTTAATATTTTTTCTCGCATTCGTCCCGGAAGCAAAGGCATGGACATGGTTGCGATAGCTGTCAAGGTAAACACTTCCGGTTGGGTTATAAAAAGGAGTTTTCACAGGTTATGATAATAGCAATAAAAAAATGGTAATCAATGCAAACCCCAGCCGCACCGAAGCTTTGTTGACTCTGAATTTGCCCTCATACAGCACAAATGAAGGTTTAAACGACAGATTCATAAATTCGCCGCCCAAGCCGATATTTGTCGCTGCCTCCCACCAGACAGTACTTGACACAAGGTTAATGACCCGAAGGTCGATTAAAGTGGGGATTAGGGAAGAGGAATGTCAGGCACGAGCCGAAGCACGAGCCCTGCTGACTATGATGCATCTAGCCCACCTGAAGGTAGCCCAGCCGAATTTGGGGGCCTTAAGGCCTCAAGTCTGCTTTTGCTGGACAGGGCTTGCTGGTGCAAGCAGACACACCGAACACTTCAAGCAGTTAGAAGTTATAGGATTTACACTCCTATATTTCAAAATGTCCGTGATATCACTAGTTCCCAAAACAAAGATGGTGGACGTCGGTAAACTTATCAGTCTCGGGAACCTATTGGTCAGGAAAGTCACGTGATTTGTACTCACAACTACGTCCCCAACTTTGATTTTGTCCCGCGCATTTGGAGCCGACCGCATGTCAAGGATTGCCTATATATGCTCTCGTCTTCCAAGAACTAATTCTCTTACATTTTGACTTCCAGAGACAACACCCTCTCTCATCCTCTCCATTTTGACTTACAGGGACAACACTCTCTCTCTCTCGCTCTCACATTTTAACTTCCAGAGACAGCACTCTTTCTCTCTCCATTTTCGACTTCCAGAAACAGTTTGACCTTGCCACTTAGTAATACAATTCAATACGCGTTACATGGGTGCGTATACATTCTGCAAATTTTTTCTTTCTTGTTCTGCCTTTTCGGTTTGACTTATTCCAGCCTCGAACACAGCCTCTGAAATTTCGTCAAACCCCGAAAGAGACAAACAACCAATATGGGAGAAGACACGTTTCTCCTAGGATACATTGTTATATTTTTGTATATTGATACCTCGCATGAAATACTTAGTCAACATACATTTTATAGTCTACAGGACACTTTCAATATTAAGTCCTTTTCCATAATATCCGTGTTAGTTACACACATACACACACGCACACACAGAGGAATATTCAACAGACTATATTAGAATATTTGTAATGTTTCCTTTTTCATGTATTTGTTGATATATAAACTTAATTCTGTTTGTACTGCTTTGTTTTGAATGTTCTTTTGTCCGCGTCGTTTCACATCGTTTACTTCATTTGGTTTTCAATAATAAACTAACATAAATTTTGGGAACCAACATATTCTCAACAAAATCACAGAAAGAAGCTTGGCTTAAGTAACCATCGGAAAAATATATGTCAAACAAGTAGACCTCAATTATGACAAAGAAGAGTGAGTAGAATAGAGGAAAGCACAAATCCGATATTTGTTATTATCACCCCAAATTCGACACTGAAACAAGATGGTGTGACAAAGACTCATGTCTTTCTTGGTGAATTGGCATGTCCATCTGGTGACTCATGGACTGTCTCATAATTTTCTAGAAACCCATTCTCGTCTTCTTTTGCCTCAGTTCTTTAAACAGTGAAGATGTCGTTTACCCCACCATTGAAGAGTAAAGCCAACATAGCTCAAAGCATTTTGCTGACCATCAATCTCAAGTAAGCCCTTTTCCATTTTTGTACCCCTTCAACATACTGCTTGTGCCGCGACCGGCCGATAAACCCTTGCCGCGACCGGCCGATAAACCTAAACATATCAAATTACACGCCCGCATTAGGACGATTATATCCGAGTACGACCGGAACTGACTAAGCCCTTTTTCTTTCTAACGACCTTGACATCTCGTTATAGCTAAAAGAAAAAGATGAATTAAAATTAATAACATTTACAAAACACTTCGGCCAAAAATTACCTGATAAGACTTGAACTAATAGTCGTCGCCAGCCTATAGCAGGTTAGGAAAATACTTTACGGCTACACTCATTTTTTATCAAAGAATTTTATATCCACGCGGCTGAGCTGTGTGTCACAGCACTTCCGTGATATCAACAAGCCCTTTTTAACCCTCGTTGGCGCGCTCCTGGCGAAGCTCATTAAGGAGGAATCCCGCATTCTGTGCGGTCGCATTCACCTTAACTTACGGCGTTGGCCCCACTTCTCGTGGTAGACCTGCCTTTCTCCCACCTACATAGGTATGCACAAAGGTCCTTTTTAGGACCATAAGAGGTCTCTGTCTGCGGGTCAGAGCATCTCTGACTGGTCAGTAATGATCAGTCGAAGTAGACGGCCAGGCGGCAAACACGAAGACGGATTCTAAGACCAACCGGTCTTAACTCTCACTCGGTTCCGATAGTCCGATAAGCTGCGCAGCGCTAATGGCACGGACCAGCCTTTAGCTACGGCTTCACTATCTGCGCAGCGCTAAGATAACGCCCATCTTAGCCTCGGCCTCATGGCCTGTCCGCTCGTTCGCACGGCTTTGACACGGCAAAGCTTTCGCTCTCGTCCGCTCGCCCGCACGGCTTTGACCCGACAAAGCTTTCGTTCCCGTCCGATACGTCCGCACAGCTAGGGGGCCCAGCAAGGCCCTAGCCTTTCCTCGACCTCGACACTCTTGCAAGGTACAACGCAGTCCACGTAACGACTCGCTGTTACGGACTGTTCTACCACTGCAACAACTGGCTCACGTACGACCCGCTGTACGAGCCAGAAACCAGGTCGACACACCCTCGGTTAATCCAACATATCGTCATAACCGAGGATGTCGATCTACCGACCTCGACGCTCTTGCAAGGTACCACGCAGTCCACGTAACGACTCGCAGTTACGGACTGTTCTACCGCTGCAACACCTGACTCACGTACGACCCGCAGTACGAGTCAGCAACCCGATCGACACACCCTTGGTTAACCACAACATACCGTCACAACCAGGGATATCGATCTACCAACCTCGACCGACCATCTAGCTGTACTCAACGACCAGCACCGACCATCTAGCTGTACTCAACGACTCGACCTACGCCAGCGACCCTCGTCGAACGCCCAGCTGCGAACACATACAACCGCCACGGACATTTACATTCACGATTGTAAATACGACGAAATAAATTGTCATTTGTAATTATCATTACCTCACCTTTGTTCCTTCATATTGCTTTGGCTGTTCTCATTCACATAAACTCATTTGCGGGGTTGACATACATATCGGCTCCGCAACACTTGTTCATAGAACAATATGTGCATATTCTATCTACTGTGACACTTTTGTATGTATTTTCTATACTACTTCTATGTATATATTAAATGTTCCTGGATGTATAAATGAGCTTATCTTGATTTTCCTTCTGTTTATTCAGTGTTAGCATATCATTGATATACTAAAGCTAATGTTGGCCCTTGGTAACCAAGGGTTCGTCTAAATATATTCTCTACCTCCAAACAATACAATGAACTGGAATTAAATCTTACCTCCCACAGAACAATAATATCGAAGCCCTACTTAAAAAACAAGGAGCCTTTTAAAGCCGCAAACTAAATCAAGTACCATGCTAAACGTAATATAAAACAACAGGACAACATTGAGACGATTGAACGCAGACAAATACAAAATCATCAAGGCAGAATTTCAGCAAATATTACAAAAGAAAATCATACGTCCATCCAAAAGTGTATAGTGATTACCATTGACGTGATGCCGAAAACAAACATTACTTCATAACGTCTAAGTGGCGATTTCTGGAAACTGAATGAGGTAACAAGCCCCGATCAATATTCCATGATTTTGCCATTGGTTTACGAGATACTCGTATCTTTACAAAGCTAGACTTCGTTAGAACTTATCATCAAGTACCAGTGGTCGAACAGGATATTCACAAAACTGCTCGTACGAATTCATAACAATTCCTTTTGGATTACAAATGTTTCAAAGGTTGATAGATGAATTATTTAGCGGTCTAACCTTTGCATATGCGTACATCGATGATGTTTTAATCACCAGCAAACATTTGGAAGAGCTCAATACACATTTAGAACAAACCTTTCAAAGACTAACGCATGCAAGTTTGTTTCAAGGCACGGCTCATGAGTAAAAAGGAAAACCAACATCACACGTTGCTTGACCAAGCACGCCCGTGTGCCAATTTACTGTCGATAGTGAGAGAGACTTTGATTTTGGTGCATCCTTTTTTATAGGCAGGTTTGATCAAGCTACTTAGTGGCCATTAGCAGAACTATTTGGCAGATAAAGGCGGTAATAACCTTTTGTGCCACCTAGTGCTTAGCAGTAGAAATCTTAAGCAGACAATACCCTCAAATTGAAGACATCTTATGTTGACAATATGTAGAAGTGTTTTAAGGTTTTACAGTTCTTCCTAATATAACAAAGGAAAAATTTCAATGGTTAAAAAATGTTTTTGAGAGCGGATGAATGTTTTGTGACGAAAATATGGTTATCTGTACAAACTGCATCAGTTGTGCAGTTGATTTTCTGGCATGCGAGGTGAAAAAAATGTCGGCCGTGTGTTTCGCATTGAAACAACCAGCAGTGAATTGAAGACTGTCGCTTGTAAACTATTTGCGGTTGTTTTCCAAGATATCAAGTTTTGCGTTGGACTTCATGAATTTAAAAACGTGGTAGATGTGAACTTAACAAGACAAATGTAACAGCTAGTGAACTGCTTTGTTGACGAACTCATGCTGAGTTGAATGCTGGCGAGATTCGATTGTTTTGAATTGGTACCGTGTAGTATCAGATCGAAGTGTGTTTCATTAAGAACTTTTGCAGATGACGTCTGAGATTTAGTGTTGATTTTCGTTTTCTTTAAATCGATCTTTCAGATGTCTTAATAGTTCTTGGGATTTAGAAATAAATAAATAAATCAGTGAATCGTAGCTAGTTGAATCTATTGTATCTCAAGCTTCCAACTCTAAATTATGAATTGATTGCTAAGGACTAATCGATGGATGACTCACTGCCAGTAAAACAAGACACATCTCTCAAATCAGTGGAGCTATCTGTCGCATTTGGTAATGCAAAATTTTAGTCGTACTTCACAGGCACAACTGTAACTATACATACCCACCCAATTTGGCTCCATAAGTATTCCAACATTTTCAGGAATTGTCACATCCTAGCAAACGTTCAACAGTTAAACTGACCAAGCCAAACATGAGAGTATAAGAAACTGGACAAAGGCTCATTTGGAATTTCAGAAAAACAGAATACACAAGTACATGAGATCTCCCATAGTCATATTTGTACACCAGATATAAGATTCACCAATATACATATTGGCATTCTCAGCGATATAGATATACCCTAACTGTCACAGATTTACCTGCTGGCCATCAGCAATAGTCATCATGGATATTTCAGCCGAGACAATCCTGAGGAAAAACTATACAAAATGAATGCATCACAATTTACGGAGTGCCTTCAGTACTCACAATTGTCCGAGGAGTACAGTTTCAATCAAGTGTTCAGTAATCTACTTGGAATCAAGTACATGAAACCACACTATCACCCTTGTGCAAATGAGGTTGTGGAATGCTTCCAAAGGCAACTAAAGGCAGCACTAGACAAGACTGATTGAATAAGCATTTTACTATTGGTACTTTTATTCATCAGGAACCTTATCAAAGAGGATATAAGCTGCTCACCAGCTGAAATAATTTTCAGTAAATCCTTGAACTGATCTGGTTATAAATTCTACTTCTGACAACATTCGTTCAAGAATAAAAACAATGTTAATATTACATTTTACACTACCGCAGAATACCACCAGAAAAGTATATTTACCATGTGATCTCAGTACCTTTGAATGTATATCTATAAGAAATGAATATTGGAAGAAACCTTTAGTTCCCAGCTATACTGGTCCATACAAAGTCGTTTGCAAAGTAAGAAAATAATTCGCAGTTACAAAGATTGGAAAACTTGACAATATTCCTATCAATAGGATTAAACTTGTTTACGTTGATAAGCAATTCTTACAATAACAGCAAACAGAAAAGCACCAACGTTTACATTCTCCAAGTACTCAAACATAAAATGAGCAAATATCCCTTAAAGCACATGACACTCCTCAAGCAAAAACAACACAGTAGGATGTTACAAAATTGGGCAACATGTGAACTGGCCAAAACATATTTTAGATATTAAAACATTATTTCTTTTCATCATGCAACGTGTGAAAGCATGTGCGATACCCTGCCCTCACCTGCCGCTAACCAGGGGTGATAACACAGTTTCGGTAGCTCAAGGGGGTACTGCCACTCCTGGCTCTACCAAGCAGCTTTTGCCAACGGACAGGGTATTTAAATATATATATATATATATATATATATATATATATATATATATATATATATACCATATCAACTAAAAGCAGAGATTACATTGTACGTTCATCTTTATTTTACAGTGCAGTTTTTATTTCCATTTGGCACGAGGCCTTATGGTTTTGTGGGGGAGGGGAAGAGAGTAGTCATGCTATAACTAATTTTCTAAGAGATCCTAGCTAGCAACATTCGCCAACCCATTCAATATATAGAAATTCATACAATATATAGAAATTCCTCTTTCACCAACCACGCTACATCCACCAAAATATCGCGTTTACTCTATGAGAAGACCTACTTAAAATCCCGAGATGAAATAAATGATTTCATTTACAAAACACGATTTTATTTACAAAATGTTGTATGTTGGGGATGGGAGAAGAAACCCCGAAACGAAAAAAATTCCCCGTTTGGTTGCCCTTCCATCCCCCTCCTACGATATGGAGGCCGACTGTTTTCCGGCGTCCGAGAACGTCGAAAACAAGCCGGACTTACCCTAAGTGGGATCTGATCTAATGGGGAAAAGAAAAAGCAGGGTCGGGCACGGTGAGGACAGATGGGATGAATTTATTCTGATGAGGTTCCAAGATCTTCAGAAGAGAATGGCTGGAGTAAGGGTGGAGGTATAAAAATAGGGATGGGGAAGATCTTGGAGGTTAACAACTAAATGAAGGGGATGATGACTCACAACACACTGCTAACCAGATATTCAAAGGAAAACAGTCTACTTACTCGGGATGGGGTCCCGAGGGACCCGGACCGCAGGCGCTTTGCGCAGGAAGAGAAAGGAAGGATGACTCCAACATTGCACCTTTTCGTATGACCAGGCTCGCAGCATTCACACACCTTTTGTCGAATTTTATGCGATCCAAGCGTTTTCTATCGCATCTGATCTTGACTCTAAGCTAATACCTAAAGAACAATACCAGATCACGATGAGAAAAGTTTGCATCGTCATACAATCCCTTTTTTCGCGACGTCCAAATCACCATTCTGGCAACAGCTAGTATCGCGAGAAACACCACACACTTCTCACCCTGAAATGGAGGCAAAACGTTGTCTATGACGTAACCAACGTCGAGCAGCACGAGCTGCTTGGGTTTGATGCGAGCCGTCCACTCCCCAACGTGATCCCAGAACGGACGAACTCGCTCGCAGTAGTAGAAGGCGTGCTCAGCCGTTTCTTTCAAACCACT
The DNA here is from genome assembly GCA_963585895.1 of Sepioteuthis lessoniana. Classification (NCBI taxonomy): domain Eukaryota; kingdom Metazoa; phylum Mollusca; class Cephalopoda; order Myopsida; family Loliginidae; genus Sepioteuthis; species Sepioteuthis lessoniana. The sequence goes on along the minus strand of CAUZXS010001203.1, from coordinate 62,860 downwards.
GCAGCTTGTGATTTTTAAAAACGTGTTTACTTTGGGCCGTTGATGTCACGCTTACAGTAACCGTTTCTTGATGTTACGTAACCACACGGGAATGGTGTTTCCGCATGCATTTCATTCATGCATCAAGTTGGATTTGTTCGAGAGCGAAAAGTTTTGTATATATATATATATATTCAAAAAATGAACATATCAATAAAAAAAAATTCCTAAGGATCTGCAGGGGGCCTTTGTCATGCTCTTAAAAATAGATAAATGAATAAATAGATAAATGAACAAGTGTAAAGCATATTTCTTAATAATAAGTTTGTTTTTCAGTGTACAATCCAAAAATACAGTCATGCAGAATTTTGAAAATTAGTATAGGAAATGATGCAATTACCTCCTCAAAGAACATCAAGAATAAATGGATCAAGATTGGCGCAAAAACTCTTACAAACGCCCACGCACGCGTTCTTCAAAAATAAACACTCGACCACAGTTTTTCGACCAATTGAATGTCTTAAAAAATACACGGTCAATTTCATCAAAAAGAATTTGCAAAGTCAACGCGTGTGTATGTAATCCACCCAGATGCTATAAAAGCTAGGTTTTTTTCCGAGAGAGACAGACCAGTTATTCGTCCCAGCCTGGGATGACACGTACCCAACTGCTTCTCAACAATCAGCGCCCAATTCGCTTGTATGAGAAATCGTGCTAAATTAAAAAAATATGCTAGGTTTTAGGTCTTAAATTATAACAAACAACACACGAAAACTTAACAAATTTAGCCGAATGTTAGTCGCTATAAAGTATAACTCTACCCAAATTAAGTAAACTTTATCTCTGCCCAGCCCAAGAAATTATCTGGCAGTAACTGTAAGGCCTGGCGAAGTGGGAGAGAAGAATATAAAAATAAAGGAGATAAAAAAAGGGGGAAAATAAACTTACTTTTGCTACCTGAAAGAAAAGTGTGTCTATATTTCTTAAAAACAAAACAACCATTTCCCACAAAGTAATTTATTTCAAAGGAAATTAACTTTACAAAATCTGGCTTTGAATATTTTCCCCTATGCTTGTCAAAAACATTGAATAAGGTAACAAAAATAACATACATTCATGTAACGACAATATTATAACCGGAAAAAAAAAAAAAAAAGAAGGCTATAAAGAAATATAACGAATAACTTGCTCAAACCAATGCTGTCAAACACCAACTGTCAGTTTAATTTTTGTTAATGATGAAATACCATTCTTTGGTATTTTATGTCAAAGTTCATTTTGAAACCAATTTTTAGGGTTTATTCTTCTCAGCGTCTCCTTCTTGTGTAGAAACAACCTGGACAACCGTATTCTTCAAGTTCCCCGTGTAGACTTGTTGAAAACAAAGTTTAATATTGCTTTAAGTGAACTTCAAGTAGACCACTGCTTTCTCCTCTTAAATGAATATCTTCCTGTTTCAATTCGAATTTTCTTCTGTTGAGTCCATGGGCTTAGCATTTCAACAAGTAACAATAAAAACTCTGTAAAGAAAAAAGGCTAAGATTAATGGGCCTATTTTGCTCAAGTTACCTTGCTTAAGAAAAAACTGCCTAAAGTCGAAGGCGAATAATACAAGAACTCGCAAAGCAAAAGGAGTGTGCCTGACTGAGCCTTCTGCTCGTGCTGAGAGAGAGAGAGGGGGGGAGAGAGAACCCTTGTGGGTCTCACTTAAACATATGGGGCGTGGGCTAACGGCACAACTTCAAAATAGCCAATCAGATTCGAGCAGGCATTAACTGCCGAATTTACAAATTTCAACACTTGACCACGGAATTACGATTCTCAATTTGGACAAGAATCGTCTACCCATGCAGCAGCTAGAATTCGTTACCACGGTAGCGACTTGATACACGGACTGTCAAATTCCCTTCTACTTTTCCGCTCTGATGAGAAATAAAAAATTTCTTAATTTTTGTAGCATTATTGTTAATCTTGTCATTTCATTAACATTAGTCCCCAACAATTGGTCTAGGGCATTTGCTTCTTCATATACATGGCAGGCAAAAAGTTTGCTGTTGTTGTAGAATTGTATCAAGTCTAAAAAGAAAACAAACTACTGACATTCAGAGAAAATCAAACTCTCATAGATGTAGTTGTAAACAAAAAGTTATTCCAAAAACATGTTCTAATCAACGACAATAAAAGATCAAATGCCTGAATTTTGGTTGGGCAGAGGTTACTCGTTTACAATAGAAACAGCTAATCAAACCTTTCATAGCAGACACTAAGGAAGCATGACAGACCATAACAAAGACACCAAGAAAACACTGTAGAAAATGGAAGATAGTTGTCAGTAACCAATCTAACAACATGTATTACCTGAGATATACTAATGTGTCAATGTAGCTGACATGTCAACTACAGTTTGCTGCCACAAAAACATGTCAATGCCTGGGACTGTAGAATACACTGACAGCATCTCTGCAAAGGGTAACTCCCCTCAACTAGTGTCCTGATTATGAGATTAATCAATCTGATGGTGAGGCTCTAGTAATGCTGGAGCTTTAAAGAATACGGAGTACCAATTCAATGACATTGCTCCCAGGTCCATGCTGGCTTGGAGTGGTAGCACCTGGTAAGGGTTCTATCAATGGGTCAAATAGAACTGTTTGATATTTAAACTGTGTACAAACAAATGACTCATGCTAAATTGAATTGTTAGAAACAGAACTGTTTGATCATTTAACTGTGTATAAACAAATGACTGATGTTTAATTGAATTGTTAGTAATACATACCAATACTTGTAACCATTTATCTGTGTGCAAACAAGTAAGTAATGTTGAATAGAATAATTCGTGTTATATAGCAATACACATCACTGTGTAAAAATAAATGATTAATATTGAATATAACTATATATCTTAGGTAGCAATAATTAAAACTATTTAACTGTGTAAAAACAATATCAATACTACTACTAAACTCATTTGAATTAGATTGAACTCATTTAAAAATGAAATTACTGACAAATCTATCTTTTATGTATCGTGTATATTTATTCAAATGTGTACAAACAGATGACTGATGTTAAATTGTTACTGTTATATAGCAATACTTGTAACCACTTAACTGTATGCAAACAAATGATTAATTATAAAAAGAATTATTCATATTAGATTGAATTACTTGAAACCATTTAACTGTGCAAAAAAAATGAGCACAGGCTCGTTTAAAAGAGTTATCTACAAAATATGTTCAGAAATCATATATTTGATATATATGTAAAAAGAGGATTAAATAACCTACAACGGTTGATATGCCATAAAACCAAACCAAACATACAAACATACAAGTGTTGATTGGGGACAGAAAGATTTCTTTGACTGGCCACGTAAGTTACGTGGGTGGCAAACAAGATGTGCACCTGTTTCTTAAGGTAGACAATATACAGCGGAAATGCCACGTGAATTGTGTGGGTGGCATGCTGAAAGTAAGTATGACCACGAGGATTGTGTGGGATCATATAAGGCCCTGAAGTAGAAAAAACATAGAAGCTGAGATGATTAGATATTTTTGTTGTATACTCACAACCATAGCGATAATCATATCATAATCACAATGATATCTCAATCCAACAGCACATGTACAAATTCAAATACAGGGAAATACACAACACATTAACAGGCAAACTCACTGTTGTTCAGGTATGAATGTTTATTAACTTCTTAACTTCTGAGTTCAGTTCTTCCACATGAGGAGAGAGCGACACAATTCTTAAAAGTCTTTTGTATCATACTATGCTAATAAAACTCAAACACTCGGCACATCTCGTGGAGTTTTAGATCTCCTTTCATCTTTGCTGGTCGGGACCCGAAAAACTTAACCGTTTGCCTCAACGGTCAAAACCCAAACTTCTCAAGACTATGGTCAGAACTCAACTTCTACTGTCCGTCTACATGGCAACCAACTGGACTGGTTCCCAGCAAACTACCAACTCGACTGGCCCACAGCTGAGACCCAACTTGACTGGCCCACAGTCAAGACTCAACTGACGTGTTTTTCAAAATACCCAAATTCTCAGACCATCGCTTCCGGGTATGATATCATTACCAAACTGAATGATAAAATATCATTAACGAAAAATGATTTATATAAAAAAATCATTCCGCAATTATATAACATTTTGAGTTGGCCCTGTACTAGTCTTGTGAAAATGGAGCGAGGACGGGGTGGTTCACTGTGGATTCTGTGTCTCCCTCTGAGCATATATCTTAGCCATTCCTTGACTCTCTCTTCACTTCATAATTTTGTACATTTTGTAATAAAAGATAAAGAATAAAAGCAGATTGTATTTTTATACATGGGAGTTATCTGTTCTTTTTGGTATACAACATAAGAACATGACCAGACTCATGAATGGACTACATACCAGACCAAAAAAAACAAGATTCTTGCCAAGTAAGTAACTCAAGTTTTATTGCCAGTAAAACATACCATGTGCTTACATACAAGATTTTCTTTCTGCAAGTTTTTTCAGCTGTGATGATATTTTCCCTCAAATACACTTACATGCAAATAATTTTTCTTTACAGTTTAAATATTTTATCCATTTCCTATAGAATAATATAAATAAATTTTATTATTCTTGCAGTAAATTTGCAGTCAAATTTGTGTTATCAGGACTGTATTGCTCACATGCCCCTTTCTGTTTCTCCTTTCTTTAATTCCTCTTCTCTCACTTAGTCAGAAGGAAAGTAACAAATTTTGTTTGCTCTCTCTATGATCAAGGCTGAACAAAATTTGATAACTCCTAATGAGTAGAGTGTTTGCCAATGATCTAGAAGACCTGGGTTCAGTTCCAGGTCAAATCATACCAAAGACTCAAAAAAAATGGTACATGATGCTGCCTTGCTTAATACTCAGCATTATAAGGTAAGGATCAAGAGTAAAGTGGAGCAATCCAGGGAATGGAGAAGCACCCTCCCCTATCCCCTACACCTTAGCATAGTAGCTATTGAAAAGGGTGCCTTCTGGTCACCCTCGACTAAGGTCACTAACTTTACTTACTTTATTTACATATTCTTCATGATCCCTTTGTTTATACATATGATTTTATGTCCTGTTTTATCAATCTCTTTCTTCTTTCTTTGGTATATATTTATTTTTGGTGGCTTCATAATTTATTTAAAACCTACCTCATATTTTCTTTAGCTACAGTATGTAACTTACTATTTCATTGATAAATATTTACATATGGTCAATATTGATATGATTAATCCCTATTTATTTATTTATATATGGTATGTTTGTCTGTTTTCTTTTTTTTCTTTTCTTTCTTCTCTTCTCTTCCCTCTCTCTCTTTTTTTTCTTTCTTCTCTTTTGTACTCCTTTCTTCTTCCCTATTTCTTCCCTATTTCTTTCTTTCTTTCTTTCTTTCTTTCTTTCTTCTATTTCCTGTCCTCTTCTTTTCTTGTCTTCTTTTTAATTTGTTGTATCTCCCAAAAGTTCCATACATTTAAACAACATTGCCTGTGCCAATCATGTGAAAGTTTTTTGAAAAAGAACATTGATTGAATGATTGAACGGTTATATGATCTTTCTTTGTATATATATTTTTCTTTTCCTCTGTTATTGTATTTCATTGTCCATCGTCATTCTATCAACGCTTGTTTCACCATCCATCTTAAAGTCATGATGAAGGTTTACTAAAAACAAAACATTTTAACATTGACTTTCCTTCATAATAAATTCATCACTTTTGTTTTTCTATTTTCTCCAATCCAAACTCTGTGACACATTCTTTTAAAGTTCTTCATAATATATTTCTGGGATCTGAAAAAGAAGGCAAAAAACACAAGTATTTAAAAAAAAAGAAATAATGCTAAAAATATTTCCATCACTTTTGAACTGTCATGTATATAAAAAAACAAGTCACCTAAACTAATTTTTGAAATACTGCATGACTATTTTTGGATCGCATACAGAAAAACAAGCTTACTTATTATAAAGAAATAAGCTTTATACTTGTTCTATATTTTTCTATCCCAAGATAGATATCCCACTTTTTAATAGAATACAGTTTATCAACTAGGATTTTTAATCCAGTTCACTAATTTGTTTAAATTTTTTTTTTAATTTTTCAAGTTAGTATTTAGTTCTATAATCTATAAGGTTATCGGGCTGACATAACAAGTAACTCCATTTTATTGCATCTCTCAGGGGTTATCTTTTCTCTAAGTAACAAGTGACTGACTTTCTAAGTTACATGGTATCACTAACAGAGATTAATCATGTATTATAATCTTGTTATTTTTCCAGTATTTCTCTAATTAAAAAATGTTTAATCTGATTTCGTCACTTGGTTACTAACCCTATAGAAATTAATAGTATTGCACAACACACTAGATGAAATAGATCAAGCACTTAGCTTTTGGTGCCATCCTCCCATGTAACATTTATCTCTTCATCTAAAATAGGTTGGGTCAGGTGTATTGTCCATAAAGGGGAATGTGATGAAACTAAGCTATTTTTTTAAAAATTACCTTAAAATCTGCTAATAATATTGCACAATACTACTGAATATAGTATTGTACTTATTTTCTAGTGACAGGCTTGGTTGCCTATAATTTCACTATTTGAAATATTGTTTCTAACTGGTTATTGATAACATCAACTCATATAGGAGGTTGTTTAGCAATCAGCATACACATCAAGTCAAGTCATAGATTTTACAAGATTGTACAACAACTATCGCCCAATAGGGCCTGTCATAAAAGTAAGTAGGCAAAGGATAAGTTTCAAAAGACATTTGTTTTTCTCACTAAAAAGCACACAACCAATATGCTTACTCAGTAAAAAAAAATAATATCCAATATATTGTGTTAATTTTACTTTTAGAAAAAAACCTTCATGAATTTAGACAAATCTTATGCACAAATACTTTCTGTAATTTTGAGAAGAGTCATTATCATTCCAAGAGTTGTTTACACTATGGAACTTATTCTTTAGGTTATTTTTTTTTTGCAATTAGCACAATATTTTCATTAATACATTTTATGGCCTTCTTCAAGTGTACGATCTGCTTCCTTCCTTTAATTTTCTCCTATTCCAGTAATGCTTCCGATCTATTATTTAGATTTCATTTTAAAAAGAGTTGTATGATCCTTTCTTCCTCTAGAGACATATCAGTATTTTACCACTTCACTTTTAGATATAGCTTTTTAATATTCCTCAGGTAAGACTTTCAAGAACCAGCTCATTTTTCCCTTTTAATCTTATTTCCCATATGTAGTTTATTGTTATCAACTTTTCTAGTGAAGATCCATCTTCAGTAAAGGGTAGTTATGTTATACAAAGTTTAAACGTTTTGTAATATTTTCGTACATGCTACTTTGTAACACATTCGGTTATTTTCTTTTATGACCAATGATGTTCACTAATGATCAAAGGAGTTCAAGTTGTGGTAGGTACCTGCTGTGATTGGTAGTTATGTGGAAGTTGGTGAGCTGACATGTTGTGCATTGCTTCAATCCATGTTTGATTTGAAAGTCACATAGATGAACGTGCAACATAGTCTAATCTGAGAACTTATGCCTAACAAGTTTGAACTGGGGCTATAATGCTGCAGAACCAACCAAAAACATTTATTGGGTGAAAATTGAAGATGCAGTTGACCACAACACAGTAACCAGAGGGTTCAAGAAATTTTGCTGAGGTTGCAAGTAACTCAGCAATCAGGCAAGGTCAGGTAAGCCTAAAACCATGGATTCTGAAGCCATGTTCCAACCTATTTAGGAAAATTCAGTGAGTCATGTTCAGAGAGTATCAAATAAGCTAGGCATTTTACATTTCACTTTGGTTTGTCACTTTTACAACCTCAGCAAAAGCATCCAGAGTTACTGAATTGTGCCACACATGACTAAAATATAGCAAAACTTTTGACTCATGTTAGTATAAGCAGCTGTTTATCATTCACATCTCTAATGAGAAACCAGAAGTCAGCCAAAAGTGATTGCTCTTCTGAATCTGCATACAAATCCAATGCCCTGTAAGCAGGACTTAACATTCACTCACTGTATCCCCTACAGAAGGGTAATGGGAGTCTTGGGTATGAAACTTAAATGCATCGAAAGGTGAGGCTTTAGTTCTAGAGATCTGGGAGTGTGGAGTACCCCTTTATTGCCATTATACTCAGGACAACTTTGATACAGAGTTAGAGTACCATCTATGAGTCAAATAGATCTGTTTCAAAATTATCTATGTTCAACTGGACTGTTTTCAAAATAAAAACCTCTTTAGAAAAAATAACACAAAAATGTAAATATGAATGTATAATAAACATGATTCCCTAATTTCTAGACATAAAATAACTCAAGTTAGGTTAACATACAGTTAAAATCAATCAATCAATTTATATCAAATTAATTCAGTTGCTCCACTTAAACATAGTAGGTTTAGTGTAGATACATATATCATCCTCTTATTAATTATTTCAAAAGATATATAGGAAGTTAGTTATTGTATACTTGAAAAAGGATGAAAATTATGATAGTAACAAAATAAACTCAAAAATAAGCATGATTTCCTAATCCATAGAAATAAAATAACTCAAGTTGGGTTGACATACTGTTAAAATCAATCAGCCAATCTATATCAGATTCATTCTGTAGCTCCTCTTAAATATAGTAGGTTTAGTGTAGATACATAGTATCTCCAGGAGTCATCCTTTTATTAATCACTTCAAAAGATTAGTGATTGTATACTTGAAAAAGGATGTAAATTACAATGGCAACACTATTTTTGAAATGAAAATATCATACATCATCTACATTTTTTCTTTGGGAGGAACTTGTGGTGTTATGGTTATTGTTGCAAAAAATGGACCTGATGAGCCAAGTTCAAACCCTGGATGAAGCTGTTTGCATTTCCTTTCACACTAATGCATCTTTTATTCCCTTTCATCATCATCATCATGTCGTGCCGCCAGCACGGATATCCCTGACCCTCTCTCGCCACTTCTCCCTATCATTCATCGCCTCCGGCAGGTCTTCAGAGTTACATCCTGTGTCCTCACATAGTTGCTGTATGTAAGTTCGAGCTGGTCGTCCTACTTTTGCACATCCATATGTGGGGGTCCATAGGAGTACATTACTTATGAGCTCGTCCTTGCTTCTCCAGCAGTGTCCCGCATGTCTGGTTCGTCTAACTTGTATAGTTTTCGTGATGGGGGTAAGTGTCCGTATAGTTGGTGTCTCGTGGGGTGTTGTCGCCAGGACTTGTTCAATACTGCTCTCAACATTCTTGTGTAATTTCCGTCTAGTTTTTTCTCTAGCCGTTTCATTAGCGTCCATGTAGTGCATCCATATAGCAGTATCGACACAACCGCTGCCTGGAAGAAACTGCGTTTCATTTTATCAGTCAGGTCTGATTTCCATATAATCGAGAGCCTATCGATAGCCGTCCATGCCTTCGTCAGTCGTGTGTCGATATCAGCTTTAGTCTTGGGAAGGAAAACTGTATTCTGTGTAAAAAGGTGTATTCTGTTTAAAAACTGATTTTGTGTTGCATCCTGTCCATAGTGAATGGGTTCAGTCAATACAGACATCATCTATGTTTTCATTGTTTTTAGTAAAACAAATAAAACATGGTATCAAAATTCTCTGAATCATGACCCCCCCCCAAATGACTATAAGTTTTTCGTGGCCAATTTCTACAGTTCAGCTATTTGATCAATTGATTGGTTGATTTTAATGGCATGTCAACCCATCTGGGATTATTTTGTACCAAAAGAAAATGTAAATACAATCATACAATGTATGCAATTGCATACATTGTATGATTGTATTTACATTTTAAGAGTTTTTTTCGTACAATTATATGATAACAAGTATTCCTATGTAATACAAAAAATTTGCAAACAGATTTTATTTGACCCTCACAGGTACAACCACTTTGGGTCAGAGTAAACTTAGAAATAATGGCAATCAAGCTCCAGAACTGGCACCTCACCATCAATTGCAGTTTAGCGTCATATCAGGACACTCCTTTTTTTGGATGTGTAAATCTTGCTGACAGGGCATTTCACCATTTCAGGTTTTACCTTTAGTATGTTTATGTTTTAGATATTTTTAACACTTAGAATAGAGTAATAGATATGATATAACATAAAAGAAAATCAAAAGAAATAACAAAGAACAAAAAGAACACCAAAAGATTCACTATTATAAAAGAATATGATAATCAAAGAAAGAAATAACAAAAGGTAAAGGGGTACATTTTAGTCATAGATGGGAGTAAAGTCACATTCCTTCTTCCTTTCTTTTCAGGTTGGGCTGATACATATTTAATTCTTTCAAAATAAAACTAACCACCTTGTTATTTCATTTCTTTCTTTTACATACAACTTCTTTTCTCTTTCCTAAGAGTCAAATCTCTCCCCCCCCTCTCTCTCTCTCTCTCTCTCTCTCTCTCTCTAGTGGACCTAACATGACAATCTTTCCACCCAATCAGATGGCTAAATAAAAGCACATGACATACCCGTGTTGAATTTTTTATATTTTGAGACAGATTATCACAGGGCAAAATTTGATCAAGACATTCTACACCAGCCAATGACCTCTTTCATTTATGGATTAAATAACATTTCAATAATGGATACCTTGTTGTCAATACTTAGTCAATATTGATAAGTGTTTAGTATTGCTGATTTTACTAGAATGCAATTTTACTAGTATGGCCCAAAAAGCATGTTTATACATGCATGGGTTGTAGGAATTGGATTTATATTGTTTCCAGGGACATTTACATTAACAGATCACTACACATGAAATAAATAAAATATCTAATCTATAATTGACCTTTATCCATTTTCCCTCTCTTAAGTTCACAACACTGAACTATTACACTATTTAATAAAATTTTTAAGAAAGTGTTATTTCCCAATTGTTTATGCCTAAACATAACTGAAAAAGTCATGTTTTTATTTCAAACTTTGCTTTTGTGATCTGGGTAATGAAATTTTCAAATCTATCCATTTTCTACAATATTTCAGGCAGATTCAGGGTTACATAACTTATAGAGAATTTTCTTGAATTTACAAAACATTTTGCTTATTTTTGATAACTTTAGTATGAATACATGTAAATTTTGATTCATTTGTTAATTCAGCCAAGTACAACTAACTAAAGGCGTGTGCAATATTATCTCAGAATAATTGTAAAATATTTAGTAACAATGGACAAAAATATTTCTGATTGTTGGTTGGTTGGCTGATTGTTGGTAAAAATGTAAATATGAAAGTACAATGAATGTGATTCCCTAACTTCTAGGCATAAAATAATCCTAGATGCATTGACATGCCATTAAAATCAGACAATCAATGTTTTAATTGTTAATATATTAATAAAGTTAACAATATTTTAGACTGGCAAACACTGCATACTAAATGGCAATATCAGTGTTTTAAAAGCCATTTAAATTAATGTATACCAAAATATTTTAAGCCTTATCTTAAATTGATCTATTTGACATATAAACAATAATCTAGACTTTTTCTTCTCACAAAACAAAGATAAAATTAACAAAGGATCATAATGAAGCTTAGAATGTAAACTTTTAACTTGATCATTAACAAAATTCTTTATACTTTAAAATATTACTTTATAGATTCAGCTATATGTCTATATATATATTGACAAAGGAATTTTGAATCTACCATTCTCTATCTATATAAATATATATCATATTACAACAGTGTATGGTTGTCACTCACTCACTTGGTGGATTTGTGGCAGACCAAATGCGGTATAATTTGGAGAGTGCTCAATATCTGGGATAAAGCTGTTATATAATAAATAAATATATGTTAGTTTTTATATATATATAATAGCATGGATGCTTATCTGCAACAACTGGTTTCATGCCGTCTTTATACAACAATCATCGGTAGAGATTGTCATATAAAAACAGCATGAAACCAGTGGTCGCAGATAAGTATCCATGCTATCAAATACATATAAAAACTAATATGTATTTATCTATTATCATATTATTGAATATATATATATATATATGGTAGTTATGAAACTGGCAATGCATGAAACTAGCAGTAATGAAACTGCCATAGACAGGTGAGTTAACACTCATTTATTTTAGGTTTTATCCTGATCTACTGGCAAGTATTTGAGCACTTTTTGATTCATGAAAAAAGTGTTATCAAACAATTTGTTTATTCAACAATAAAATAGATTAACATGCTTCAATACAAACTACCAAAAAAGGGAGGGAAAATTATGGACCTACACATATGCGAACAATAGTAAAGCACAGATAGACTAGGTCTTTATAAACAAGAAATGGAAAAATAGTGCAATCAATTGCGAGGCATACTCCTCTTGCGAGGGTGTGCCCTCCAATCACCAAATAGTCACGGCAAAAATACGACTAAGCCTACGAAAAAACGCCACACGAACAGCAACCACCAAACACTGTGACTGGGCCCTTCTCAACAACAGAGATATAAGAGATAAATATGTAGTAGAACTGAGAAACAGATTCGAGACACTACAAGAGAAGACAGAAAAAGGTACCCCAAATGACAAATATGAGAATTTCGTCAATGCACATCGCAAGGCGGCAGCGAAGTGTATTCCAACAAAACCTAGAACTAAATATAGAGTCCCATGGGAAACGTTAGCGGTGAGAGAAAAACGAGCACACGTGAAAACAGCCTCCAAAAGCTATAGAAAGAACCCAACAAACACAAATGCCCGAAAACTAAAAATGGCACAATATCAATCAGCAGGCATATATATAAAGGAACTGACAGAATACATACAAAATCAGATTGATAAGATTAGAGACTCAGTGGAAGACTGACAAACAATAAACGAAGTGAGTAGAAGGAAGAGCACAGTCAAAGCAAAACTGAAAGCTGCAAACCAACAGGAAAGAATAAAACTGTGGAAACAGTACTTCGAAAACCTACTAGGAAACCCACCGAAAGTAACATATGAACCAATCACCAGAATAATTAGTAAGCAATTGGACATTAAACTAGGACTGTTCACTCAAGAAGAACTCGACTCGGTTCTTAGAAAAATTAAAAATAGGAAAGCTGCAGGGCTGGACAAGATTCCCCCAGAAGTATGGAAGACCAGACAATTCGACAACATACTGCTCCAACTCTACCATGCAGTCTATAATCCAAATACGGTAGACACATGGATGAAGGGATGCATCCTCCCCTTCCCTAAAAAGGGTGACCTCGGATTAGCCTAGAACTACCGAGGCATAACACTTACATCCATAGCAGCCAAAATTTACAATGCCATACTACGAAACTGCATAGAACCCAAAATAGACAACATCCTTAGGAAAAACCAAAATGGCTTCTGAAGAAATAGATCCACGACCTCACTAATATTGACCATCTGTAGAATCTTTGAAGGCACACGGGCAAAAAACCTCCAGGCGACATTACTATTTGTCGATTTTATCAAGGCCTTCGATTCCATTCACAGAGGAAAGATGGAACAAATCCAACTAGCATGAGGATGACATAGCGATACTGGCAAATACACCCAACCAAGCCAAAACACTACTGCATAGTTTGGAACGAGCCACCGCAGGCATTGGCCTCCATGTCAATGCAGACAAAACGGAATATATGTGCTATAATCAAACAGGCGACATCACCACACTAGACGGAACCCCTCTTAAACTAGTAGACAAATTCACCTACCTAGGAAGCAGCGTCTCATCAACTGAAAAGGACATCGACACGCGGCTAACGAAGGCATGGACAGCTATCGATAGGCTATCGATCATATGAAAATCAGACCTGACCGATAAAATGAAACGCAGTTTCTTCCAGGCAGCGGTCGTATCATTACTGCTGTATGGATGCACTACTTGGACGCTAACTAAATGGATGGAGAAGAAGCTAGACGGCAATTACACGAGAATGCTGCGGGCAATATTGAACAAGTCCTGGCGGCAACACCCCACAAGGTATCAACTATGCGGCCACCTGCCTCCCATCATGAAAACTATCCAAATTAGACGAACCAGACATGCAGGTCACAACTGGAGAAGCAGGGACGAACTCATAAATAGGAATGTAACAGATACTAACACTCAAACAGAATGACTATAAGTCTTTTTCAGCCAATTTCTACATTGATTGGACCCTTGAGTAATGAATGGTAAGATAGGAGAAAAGTGTGTCGGTAATATCTCTATGGACATCTTTCCTATGGCTAGTTTTCCAATGTTTATTTCAACTGATACTTTTCTTTTCTTTCCCTCTTTTATAATGAAAATACTATAAACTTGAAGATATATAACAAAATAAATAAGATAAATATTTTGAGCTCAGGGAGATCGTATCAGATACTAATAATTATAAAAATAATAAGATTCAAAAATTGAAATAAAAGAGATTTAGGCTTATTTAATTTCATTTCCATAATGTATTTAATAAAATCAGGAAAGTTGTATCTTTTTGGTGCCTTCAATTTCAGGTACTAATAATAAAAGGCTTAATATAGCAACTATTTACAGTCTTTCTTTTAATAGAATGATGGAATAGCTTGAACAAAGATGTCTGCATCCTGAAACAAAGTTTGAATGTGTTTTGTGCTCAATTTTTTGGTGAAATTTAGAAACTCTGATACAAAGGTACCTTAAGGCCAAGGAGTTAAATGTTAAAAAATGTAAAATCTATATATTACTAAAAATTCTAATTATGTTTGTTTATAACCATAACTCAGAAATGATAGCCAATCTTAGTGAGATTTTTACTTAAAAGATTCCATAATGACTGAAAGGATTTGAGGCTTGTGAACTGCACATCCCATTTATTTGTTTTATATTCAGAGGAATATAAAAAGGAAAACAAGTAGCAATGTCATAATAGTTCTCAGTACAGAAAATAGTCATCTTGTCAATTTCAAATTCTAGCCAAGGCTTTTAAAATTCATAATGGTTTGAGTGTTCACCAATGGCCTGGGAGACCTGGGTTCAATCCCAGGTCGAGTCATATCAAAGACTCAAAAAATGGTTCTTGATGCTACCTTGCTTAACACTCAGCAATATAAGCTAAGGATCAAGGGTAAAGAGAAGTAGAGCCCTCCCCTACACCTTGGTGTTGTAGCTATGGAAAAAGGAGCCTTCAGGTCACCCTCGACTACGATTGCCAACTTTACTTACTATTAATTCCTTTAGAAAAGATATCATATATTAAGTTCTTTATAAAAGGCATCATATAAATGATTTTAGAAAAGGCATCAATCAACTTCTACTAGCTATGGGTTAAAATAACATGTTTTATTCGGCTCTTTGGCCACGGTGATAGGCAGCTAATCTAGAAGGAGAACTCTGTATGCAAAACACGGAAAAGACAACATAAGTCATTTCACTCTCTCTCTCTTCCAAGAACAGTCATTATAGCTCCCAGATTACTGATAAGGAAGATGTGAAGAACCATGGTTGTTCAAGTCCTGAAAGAATATAGCACTTTCCATTCTATTCCATAAAATCTAAGTATGTTTCCTTTTCTAGAGTGCCTGATATTGTACCATCTCTTTGAAATTTTACCAAGTTATTATCCCAAGATAGAAAAACAAAAGAATAAGATAGGATTCCATGATTATTAAATTTTAGCATCAATAAAGTAGTTTTGTTATTTGAAGAGATAAGACAGTCAGATAACAAATAAAGGAGTTTTTTATGCAGTGCTGAACTTACCTATAAGTTAAGTAAGCTTAGAAGCACACACCACTCAGGACCCCATTTTTCAAAAATATATTTTTATTTTATCATTAGTTTTTATTCTTTAACACTAGTTCATAAAGATTATATATATATATATATATATATATATATATATATATATATATATATATATATATATATATAGTCCTGGTCATAATTATAGGAACCCATGAAATTTCTGCACACAATGTAGAATATCTCCTGAAGAAACAAAAAAAAATCCAGTGAAATGGTTTTGGTTCATTGACATTTCATGGTTAATAAAGAACAGCAAACAATAAAAGAACAAGTTTTTATATATATATATATATATATATATATATATATATATATATATATATATATATATATATATGTATATATATATAAAAGTTATATGCAAAAACTGCAGCATAAATAGTAATTTTGCTTCCAATTAAGTCTTCATCAGATGATGACCCTGGGTTAAGGCCTGGTTTTGGGGCCGAAGCATCATTACCACTAACCCAGGGCGCCCTAGCAGTATATCACAATACTACCAGACTTTATTGGATGGTGTTTGATCTGTACGAATTCCATATCCGCTCAGATGCAGTTACCGTCTTGCTTTGGATCTTTTTTTATATATTCCCTCTTCTCTGCTGGTGAAAGTCCGAGTTTGGTTAAAAATGTAGAGGCTAAGTTCGAAATAAAACCTCGACATCTGACATATGTGTGTTGACCAGCCATTCTTAATACACTGCCCCCGCGGGTCTTCGTTCTTTTCCAATTTACGCTGGTGCACCTAGTCGATGTTGACCTCGAGCAATGATAACTTTCTTTGAATTAACTAACCAAATGACGAGATCTGGACGCTGGCGAGTTGATGTTATTTCCGTTGGAAAAGCGAATTGCCGATCTACGTCAGTAATAACGCACTAGTCTGTGCAACCATCAAGTAATGTTGGTTTGTGCCTATTTCTGTGTGGAGTTTTCGAAACGTTTCCTTCTTTAATAAATTGTATACTTGTTTTTTTACATGAAATTTTATTGGCAGTTTCACAACACATTTTTGCAATCTCAGCAATAATCCCTAAGATTTCATTGTGTCTCCACGTGTAATTCCTTTGGGAATACTAACATCCAGTTAGAACGTGTTTGAGATTAGCAATTTTCCCATATGATTTGCAAAGGTTGGGTGTACTTAATCCCCATAGTCTTAGATTTACTGGTGTAGGTTATATGTCATAAACTGCCTTAATGAGGAAATTTAATTGTTTAGGCTCCATTTGCTTGATGTCGCTCCACGTGATGGTCCTATTCTTGGCGTTTTCCCACCTAGTCCATGCACCTTGTTTGGGTTGGACCACAGCTATGGCAAGACGCTTGGTTTCCTCAAAATGATGAATCTCTTTCGAAACCATTCTTCGTTTAATCTTTGGGGTCACTTTTGACCACCATCGTAGTGGGTGAAGACCAAGTCCGGCTCTCCCAGTTGCCACAGAGCCGATTACTTCTTTCATTTTGAGTGAAGATTCTGGCGTCTCCAATGCTTATTTAGCGTTCTATTTCCGACCTGTTATTATGGCAGGTTGTGCACTTTTAACAAGTGGGTCCACGGAGTCGCGCAGCATCTGAAAAAGTCGTGCTTTACTTAATTTAAATTCCTAAATAAGTGACTTCGTGGGTAGCTTCAGTTTCGTTGATGAACAGTATAATGCCACATTTGTTTAGGATTTAGGAACTCCCAGCCATTTCTTTAGGAACTTACTGATTAAGCGCTCCATTTTTTCAATTCTCGAAAGCGATACCTCATATATTTGCATAGCTAATCTTGGGATTAAACCAAAACAAACACACCACAGTTTATATTTTGCAATGAGATCACATTTATCAATGGAGAGTAATCCATCTTTTAATTGTCTTAAAAGATCTTCCCACCGATGACGATCAGTAAGTGGAAGGGAATAGCAGCGACCGAGGCTTTTTACGCTTTTTTCGCGTATTGTGGAGATTACGTTATCATCGATAGCAAATTTAATTTCTTGACATCATCCTTTGATTATGGATAGACTGTGGCTTTTAGAAGTTTTTATCTTCATTATTGCCCGCTTGAAAAGCTCCTGTATGCATTTCAGCAGTTTTTCCATGTGTGATTTCAACTCTGAAATCACAATCACGTCATCCATAAAAGCCTTCATAGATGGGACAGTTTTCTTACTAGTGGCATCTCCAGTACTGCGTGGTAACATTTCCATTACCAAAGCAAAAATTAAGGGAGAGATAATACATCCCATCATTATCAGTTGGCGACCATAGTCGAGGGTGACCTGAAGGCTCCCTTTTCAATAGCTACGACACCAAGGTGTAGGGAAGGGCACTACTCCTTTCCCTGGATTGCTCCACTTTACCCTTGATCTTTACCTTATAATGCTGAGAATCAAGCAAGTACCATTTTTTGAGTCTTTGGTATGACTCGACCTGGGTTTCCCAAGCCACTGGCGAACATTCTAACCGCTTGGCCAATTTCCGTCAATTTGTGGAATATTTAGCATTAGAAAATCTCATATATGTACATTTATAGTATCCTGATATAAGCTTTCTAATATCTTCTGGGATCCAAAAGAAATCCATTGCTTTCTCGATAAGCGGGTGCCTTACTGAGCCATATGCATTTTCAAGGTCTAACCAAATGATATGAAGTTCGGCTGGTTTATTATCTCGGGTCGCTTTTATTCGGTACCACGACATGTTCGATGCAACCTGGAAAACCATGAATTCCAGCTTTCTGAATTGAGATATCAATGAATTTATTGTTCAATACGAACCTTATCATTCTCTTGGCAATGATTCCGAAAAAGATTTTCCCCTCTACATTGAGTAACGAAATAGGTCGAAATTGTTCCAGATGTTTAGAGTTCTTTTCTTTTGGTATATATATTCCGTCTACTAATCCCCAATCCTCTGGGTTTAATTTTTTAATATGCACGACTCGAAGAAGTTTCCAAAGAGATGCCAAAACTTTAGGGCATCTTTTATACAATTTATAGGAGATACCATTGATACCTGGTGTGCTTTTAGCTCTAGCATTTCGAACGAAATCTTTTACTTCTCCAAGTTTTATAGGAGAGTTGTCAAATGTTTCTTCCGGAGGTTGCGGTCTGTTGAGTTCACCGAAATCACCCGTAGGAGTATCAACTAGCGGATCGGAATATTTTCTTTGTAGGTGCGCTTCCAAGGTTTCTTTTGGTACATTAAGAACTCCATTTTTTTCTTCCTCAAACAACTTTTTGGTGAATTTAAATGCGTTCTTATCGAAAGCGCGTCTAGCTTTTCTTTTTTTAACCGCCGTTTCCTTGCGTTATTTTCCATTTATTTAAAAAATATAGTAAAAAAAAACATGAAAGAGAGCCAATAATGGTGACCAGGGAGTACTCTGGTATCTGATAGCGCAAAATATAAACAAATGAAAGCTAATACAAATGCGTTATAATTGCTGAGCTGACGTATGTCGCTGAAAAAGCTGAGCGGTTAGGTACCAAGTCTAGCTTAAAGTTAGACGGGTTTTGATCCCAACTTGAAGCGTCCTGTGTGTCTAGCTACACAGAAGAGTTGTGATACAATGAAACAGTCTGTAGATGAAAATATTTTTTTTTTTTTCTTCATCATTAACCTTAATACAAAAAAAATCTAAAGAAGACTCTCAAATTTCATCACTTAGGGCTTCAGCAGATAAAAGTCTAGTTCGGTTTTTATATAGTTACTGATTGGTCTTTTTAATTTTATTGGTGTTGCATTTTTGTAATCTTCTTAGTTTTCATTGATTTATGGAATAGTCTTTGGTTTTGCCAGATGTTTGAGTGTCATCTTTTTGCTTTTAAATAGGTGAATGGTCTAACACAAACTGGCCAATAGAATCAATCTCTTTTAATTCGCTATTAGTTTTTCTCTCTTTCTTTTACTATCAATTTTATTGTTGTTATATGGTTGACTTCTGAGCCTAGGCCATTCTGTTCATTTATTGGGCATTTTGTTCTGATCTTTGTGCAGGAGGGATTTATTGAACATAGATTAAGTTACTCTGCTTGTTAGTAAATCCACTGACATTTATAATAGCTTCCATCTTTGCTTGTCAACTCGAGTGGTCTGACACACACACATATATATGTGTGTATGTGTGTATATATATGTGTGTGTGTGTGTGTGTATATATATTTGTATATGTGTGTATGTGCATATAATTATTGAAAATGAAATTCTTAGTCTAAGAGCTGTGGCACACCTGCAGATAAGCACATGAGGCTTTTAGGTTAAAGAACAATGTCTACCAAGAAAAATATTCACAAAGAGATAAAGAATTGTTAATAATGTTTAAGCTCTCAGAATGAAAGCTGAACAGAAACCATTTAGAGATTATTTTTCTACAGTAACTTTAAATTAGATCTCATTGGTCATTATACTGAAACAAACATTTATTGTATAAACTTAATTTCTTGTTTTAAATCATGAAATGAAATCATCATGGCAATTTTTTTCAGTAGGACAACTTCTGAGTAATTAATAGATGAGATCTTCATTTAAGATATCACAAATGCACAGACGTTTTACACAAATTAGATGAATTATATCACTTGGTAGCATATAGAAAGGTAAGTCAAAAGTTTCACAATATTTTGGTATAAGCTAGTTTGCAGCATATGTATAATGTGACCAAAGCAGTTAAAGCAATGGAAGATACTCAGTAAAGGTTGGTAGTATTGAGGTAATTGGTGTGCTAATATACTGTACATTGCTTCACTCCATGTGTGATTTGAAAACCACACAGATGAATGTGCAATGTAGTCTAATTCACAAGCTTATGCTTTACAGGTTCAAACTAGGCCATAATGCTATGGAAGCAACAAAAAAAAATTGGTTGTGTGAAAGTGAAGGTCTAATTGATCATAGTACAGCAACCAGAAAGTTCAAGAAATTTCACTTGGGTTGCAAGAACCTTGACAATCAGGCAAGGCTTGGTAGGCCTAAAATCATGTCAGGTTCTAAGCCATCAAGGCAAATCCAGTGAGTACCACTTGTAGAGTATCAGATGAGTATAGAATCTCACAGTCCAATGAGCTTCATCACCTTCACTTAATGAATAAAGCAAATAAGTTGCCAAAATATTGCAAAACTCACCTAAAAAATAGGAATTCTTTTTGACTAGATATTGTTTTCAATTTATGTTCACAGCTTAATCTTTTGAGCCAGTAAACTAAATATTTTAGGCGAAATGTATTTCTACTATACATCCTAAACCCAATATTTTGAGCTCAGGGTGATGATATCAGATAGTAATAATAAAAACTTAACTTAGCAACTATTCAAGACCTTTCTTTTAATGGAATAATGGGATAGCTTCAAACAAAGATGTTTGCATTCTGGAGGAAAGTCTGAATGTATTCTATGCTCAATTTTTTGTGAAATCTGGAAGCTAATAGTATAATAGTAAATAGTATATGTTCAAGGAATATTTAGAGGATGGTGGGAAATGAGAAAATAAAAAATACTCATGTTCAGAAATATTTGAGACATTTGCTTTTGTGCTTGTGTGTTGAGTTGGTCTTGCATCTCTTTATTGGAACGAACAGTAGTCACCTATCATGTTTGGGTTCAATCAGCCTTAGTAAATTGTTTCCATCTGAGATATATCCTGGTGGAACCTCTTACCATGTTCCTTGATTACAACAGTCAAATCCATTGGGAAAAAAAATCAAGAATATGAGAGTGCATCTAAGAGACATCCAGCAATCTCATTCTTTGATATGCTATTAGTATGTTGTTTATTACATCAGAATAGTTTTCAGTTCTATGAGACCCGAGAAAGTTCAATACAACTAACACAAATAAATCCTATTCAACTAATTCAATTGAGTTTACTTTACCAATGAACTTGTGATTAAACATCAATTGTATGATCTTTTGAAATTTACCAGGGATATATGCTGTATACTCTACAAAATCTTGATATACTATAACAATTCTGAGCTCAGATTTAGAATCAAAATACTCAATTTGGTCCCAAATATATGAGGTGTGTGTAATTGGACTTGGTGTCACAAACAATTCATTTCAATTGTTATATAATTAAGGCAATGATTTTTTATATCAATCATTTTTTGTTAATTATATTTTCTCATTTAGTTTGGTAAGACTTTGAACTACTCGGGTCTCTTTGTCCAGGTGTATAGTCAGACAGTGCAGTCTTAGGCCCGCATGGAAAGGATATGACTATCATCATCTGTCATAATAAACCTCCAAACAGGAAATAGGGCTGGAGTGTGGATGGCGTAATGCCCAGAAAAGATGTTCTTGAGAGTTTGAGGATTTTGAAAAAACAGTAGTTGAGGTGGACAGTTGAAGGTAGCAGTTGAGTTTTTCTGATCTCGACCAGCAGAGATGAATTGAGACCTTAAACACCACAAGATGTGTGTGTGTTGGGAGGGGGAGAATAGTATGGTTAGCATATGCGTTTTATGATTTGTGTCTCTCTCCTTGTGTTGCCAAGGACTGAAGCCAGTTCGTATCCGAAACATCAGCATCTGCTTGTATTTGTATATGTATTTGTATTATTGTTATTATTGTGATCTTTATGGCTATACAACACAATTCTAAATGACAAACTACATGGTTTCCTCTTCAAAGTAATTTCCCTCTAGTCTAATGCACTTTTCCATTTTCCACCATTCTTCTCTGCACTGCTGGAAAGATTCTTCTGGGATGTCCCTCAGCTCTGTTGTTACAGTGCTCTTGATGGCCTTTTCACCTTCAAAACTGGTCCCATTGATGATCCCCTTACACTTGAGGAAAAGAAAAAAGTCACATAGAGTAAGATCAGGTGAATAGGGAGGTTGGCCAGGAACTGGATGCTTAGTAAACCCAGTCCAGGTACTTTTCAGACATGCCAAAATCTTGGGTAATAATCTTCCAAACACTGTTCTTTTTCATGTACAGCTGACTTGCAATCAATTGAACTGTCAATACATGATCATTACTCACCACCCGCCATACTAGCCTGCCTGCTCCACATTGACCTCAGTCTTGCTTGTTGAAGGCCTCCTATTCCTGGAGTCATTTTTCAGCTCTTTGCAACCTTCTTCGAATCTTATGTGCCACTCAAAAACATGTACACATGATATGATGTTATCTCTATACACTTGGTGAAACATTTCAAGTGTTTGTGATGGAGTTTTCTCCAACTAGACCAAAAATTTCAGGTTTATTCATTCCTCGGTGCTCACTGTTGAACAACCTGAAAAAGAAGAGGAGTAAAAGAAAAGAAAAGAAAGAAAAAAAAACAATGGTTGCAGACAGACCTTATACATGCTTTTACCATAATAGCAAAATGAATTCTTTTTCTCCTTGTTATACTCCAAGTCAAATCTCATTATGATTCATCAACTCATCATTACAGTCAAATAGAATGGTCATTTGATGTCACAGACTTACTGGCAGATGTAACAATGAATTAAGCCTTTTTTGGCCAATCAGAATGCACCACAGACTGAAACTGTGGATGCTTTCTTGATTCCATCAATAACATATAAATAAGACCCCACATTCCACAATGACCAGTTCTCATTATTTTTAGCTCCCATGTAACTTTGACAGCAGCTCCTTCTCTCACTTCACCCACTCAGAACATAACCTTTTGGGTTCAAGCCACCTTTCTACATATATGCTCCAAAGGATTAGCCTAAAACAAGTTATTCATGAACTCAACACAATAGAACTGACATTCAACAACTTAACTTCTTTGTAAGCCCTCTGTACTAATATAAAGAAAAGGAAACCTCTTGAACATTTCTACATATAAATTCCACCCCATTGTTGATTCTATTGTTATTTTCTTACCATTTCTTTCATCCTGCCCTGGTCAGTGAGTTGCTCCTCTCTCTCTCTCTCTCTCTCTCTCTCTCTCTCTCTCTCTCTCTCTCTCTCTCTTGTGTTACCACACATGAATACACAAATATAGCATCTTTGATCTATTTATGTCAAAAATCACCACCAGTCTGACATACATGATGAAACTTTAGATTATTCAACAGTTGTTTTTTCTTCTATTAAAACAAGTTCAAATGTTACATAAAATTATTGCAGATCTTAAAAATGCTAATTAGAAATGTTTTTCATCCTACTAAAAAAGAATGTTGGCTAAGTTGATCAACAGTGGAAATTGGTTAACCTTGTAACTTCCAGCACAACAATTCTAACCACCGAGATATCACATAAAAATTTGATATTTTGGAAGTTTACCATAATTATTCATGTATAACATGCACTTTTTCCAATCCAAAAGTTAGGGGTGCATATTATATACAAAAACTAAATAGTAACTTTTCTTTTACTCATGTGTCACTATGACCAAAAGTAAGTTACATCCATAGTCCAAACTAACTCATGCTACAAACACTTCTGTTTTATACTGCTATAGAGAAATAACTACGAGAATGCATGCTTGTTTTTAATTTATAATATTTATATTATATATTCATATTATTATATTTATATATTTATAATATTTGTTATAGCTACTGGAATGCATGTTTGTCTATAATTTGCATGATATTAAATGTATATTTGTTTATAATTTGTTTCTTCTTTTGTGAACTTATTTTTTGCAAGAGTTTGTTACATTTTCATGTGAAGATGTCATCACTTTTGCTGAAAATACTAAGTAAATTTTGTATAGTGAAACATTATATAAACTATATAACTACTTATTTTTAGTCAATACAAACCAGATAAAAAAAAATTAACAAATGTTAAATTTAGTTTAAATTTAGTCGCAACAAATTCTTAAAAGTCAATGCATATTATACACAAGAAATGTTTTTTCCAGAATTTCATAACTGAAAATTAGGGGTGTGTATTATACATGAGTGTGTGTTATGCACAACTTATATTAATTTAGTATTTATAAAAATGCTTCACTTTTCATGAATCAAAAACTTTACAGCACTTCTGAATCACTATTCAAACATATATACATGAAATTTTTCTTCTTGATAATTCTGAGAGACTTTCATATGCTTGTGTGTCTAATTTTATACTGTTGCTAATGGTGAATGACTACTGCTTTAAAAAAAAAGATAGTTGTAGGGCTTCCCTCTCTTAACCCTGCTATTATCACTTGATAACTCTTTTCTTTTTTACCTCCCTTACTATCTCTGATTTTCTTTTCAGTTTATAACAAACTTTTTTTTACCTTTTTCATAAAGTTAACTAGTACTGATTCCCAACCTAATTGAATATATTTTGATGATTATATTTGAAGGAAAATAGAAATTCTCAAAGGGAAATTTTTCTACAAGTAAATCATATAAGGTTGTGATTTCAATAATATTTGGGGCTTTATATAAAGAATACAAATAATATATGAAGAGAAAAAACATTTCTGAGTCTGATTTGAAATTTCTAAACTGTGTAACAGTTGAGAATTTAGACCACTATTTGACATTTCATTGTTGCCTCTAGATGATTGAATGATGGATTTTAATGGCATGTCAACCTATCAAGGGTTATTTCCTGTCTAGAGGTTAGGGAATCATGTTTATTGTACATTCAAAACTCATAACCATCAAATCTTTCTTAAGATGTTTATTTGCTTCTGTAAGAACACATGTATTTTCCTTCTACCAGTAGCCTAGTCAGCTGAGGCTGTAGAATACACTGACTACACATCTGCAGAGGAGTAACACTCCCCCCAATGTGAGTCCTGTATATGACACTAAATAATATAATGGTGAGGCTTCAATAATGCTGGATCTTTGGGGAATGAGGAGTACTTCTTTATTGCCATTGCTCCCAGTTCCACTCTGGCCCTGAGTGGTAGCACCTAATAGGGTCCTATCTATGGGTCAAATAGAACTGTTTGATATTTGAAAGGAGTAGAAATAAATGACATGTTAAATTGAATAATTAGAAATAGAACTGTTTGATCATTTTACTGTGTATAAACAAATGACTGATATTTAATTAAATTGTTAGTCATATGTAGCAATACTAGGAACCATTTAACCTTTTTGACTCATGCTAAACTGAATTATTAGAAATAGAACTGTTTGATCATTTAACTGTGTGCATCTACAAAATATGTTTTATATATATATTCAATATATATGTAAAAACAGGATTCAACATAAAATAACCAACAATATTTGGTATGTCATAAAACTAAACCAAACCAAACCAAACCAAACCATACCAAACCAAAGCCTCCACCAGGAACTAAGATTTCATGACTTCCTTGAGACATTCAGGTGATTTTTTCCTCTTAAATATGACTTTCTTAATGACTGATTGATTTTAACAGAATGTCAACATGTGAAGGGTTATTTTATGACTAAAGATTAGGGAATCGCATTTATCATGTTTGCATTTATATTTTTCGTGTAGCTGTTACTTAAGAGATTTTTTATTTGTACATGGTTTGATTGAATATTAATGATTTTTAAATGAATCTATTTGACCCTTAGATGGGATCCTAACAGGTACTATTACTCTAGATCAGAGTGGAATTAGGGGTAATGACAACAGTACAAGAGGTACTGCACTCTTCCCAGATCTCCAAAACTAGAGCATCACCATCAGATGCCATTTAGTGTCATGCCTCTGACACCCCTGTTTGGAGGAGGGTTACCCCCCTGTAAATGATGCATTCAGTATATTCAAAACCCCACCAACAAGGTTATATTGCCTTTAAACCAAGTGCTCTAACCAAAACGCTATCACATCACTGATAATGTGAAGTTTCAGTATTTTTGAAATGAGCTGTCACTGACATTATCAAAGTACTTTGCATGTTAATTATATATATATATATATATATATATATATATATATATATATATTCATTTATTTTTGGTTTTCATAGTTTTTCTTTTTTCTCTTTGGTGAGGGAAGTGGGGAAGTGGTAAAATCTTACAACTTCTTTAAGTCAGATAACCGTTTTTTTTTAAATTGTCTCATGAAAGCTGATGAAGACAGATTTTGAAGAGTTGTAGCAAATAAGCAATGATGATTGCAGTAAGAGAAGGAGTAATATAATTTCCCTGATAAGAAGTTTAATTATTTTTTGTTGGTAAGAGATTGAGATTGAGCCTTTCAACAGACATTTTTCATGTTTTGTATTAACTGCAGCCTATCAATACCTGTACTTATAAAGACTTGTAATATTCAAGTATGTTTTTACCCAACCCCTCCACCACAAGTAAGATGGAACACAAGGTCAACTTTTAAGTGAAATATAGCTAGTTTGAATTTTGAGTTTTCTTTTTTTCTAGACTAGTTGCTTTTACAAGGCTAAAGAACCCAGTCGGCCCTACAGTTTACTCATAGCTGGGGAGAAGACACATGCATTCATGCTTTTCTCAAGACCATTAGTGCAAAAGGAAATACAGAAAGTCTTGTCTGGATTATGTAAAACTTAAGTAGTAAATATTGATAAAGATAAACAAATTAAACAGACTGCATCTCTGCAGAGGGCTCAGACCACCCCACAATGAGATTCCTAGATATGACACAAAACATCTGATAGTGAGGTTCCAGTCCAGGGGCTTTGGGGAATGTGGCATTGTCATTACTCTCAGGTCCACCCTGACCCAGAATGGTAATACCTGTTAGGGTCCCATCTATGAGTCAAATAGAACTGTTCAATCATTTACTAGATGTGAAACCATTTAACTGTGTGCAAACAAATGAGAGTTAAATTGAACTTTTAATATTACATAGCAATGCTTGAAACCATTTAACTGTATGTAAATGAATAAATAATCTTGAATAGAATTATTTGTGTTGGATAACAATACTTTAAACCATTTTCAGATGATAAGGCTCCAGTCTTGAAGTTTGGGAAATATGGAGTACTTCTTCATTGCTATTGCTCTCAGATCCACTCTGACCCAGAGTGGTAGTACTTGTAATGAGTCAAATAGAAGTACCTAATCATTTATAATACTTAAAACTATTTAACTGTGGGCAAACAAATGAGCTCTAGCTCATTTAAAAATAAAGTTACTTATGAACCATTCATTTACAAATATACATGTGTGTGTGTGTGTGTGTGTGTGTGTGTGTGTGTGTGTGTGTGTGTGTGTGTGTGTGTGTGTGTGTGTGTGAACAGGATTTTGCATTGAATAACCTACAAGTGTTGATATACCATGAAACAACGAACCAACCATTAACAAATTAAAGTTTTGAAGCTAATTCCCATCATGCTTTAAATCAAAATTTTGACATAGTTTTTAAAGGGATTTTAGATTGGCTAATTATCAGGTTCCTATGGAAAAACTTTATTCATAACCAATGATTTTCATTTAATTTGTTGGTTAAATAACATTGTACATATTTATTTCTTTTCACTTCATTGTCATTCAAATCCATATTTCTGTTTCCAACAATTAAGATATGTCAATTAACAATATTATTAAATCAGTTTTCTTTCTTCTTCCTATATTAGTTTTCATTATCAAGACAAGCTTAACCCTCACTGCACTGATTAGATTTTTGCACACTAACATGCAAATACTGAAATAATTTATTAAAATTGACTCAAATTGACATCATTAAGTTATATACATAGATAAGAACAAAATTTTTTTGACCCATGTTCACTAGTTATTGTATTTAGATAAATTTTGGTTCCCATACAATCAAACATTTTCCTGTCATTGCACAAAAAGTCACAAAACTCAACATCATAATGGAACTATTTTAGGGTCAAACTCTTCAAATTTGCCATAGAATCAGAATTATCAAAGTACAACTCTAAGAAATTATTGCCTAGTCAGCTGGGGCAGTAGAATATACTCACTGCACCTCTACTAAAGGGTAAAACCCCTATTAACGAGTGTCCTGCATATTACATTAAACAATCTGATGGTGAGGTTCCAGTAATGCTAGAGTTTTAGGGAATGCAAAGCACTCCTTCATTACCATCACTCCCGGGTCCACTCTAGTCTGGAATGGTAGCACCTGATAGGGTCCTATCTATAGGTCAAATAGAACTAAATTGCATACTTATGCTAAACTGAATTACTTGAAATAGAACTGTTTTGATATCTTAACTGTGTACTGATGCAAGACTGAATTGTTTGAAATGAAACTGTTTTTGACACTGTTTTTTGAAACTGTACTTATGCTAAACGGAATTGTTTAATAGAGAACTGTTTTGACATTTAACTGTGTATGGACAAAAACCATACTTATATTAAACTGAATCGTTTGAATTAGAACTGTTTTATTAAGCTGAATTGCTTGAAATAGAAATGTTTTTGACAACTAAACAGTGTACTCAATTGTTTGAAATAGAACTGATTATTTATATAAAAATGGATTAGGCATTAAATAACCTACAAAGGTTGATATGCCATAAAAGCCTAACGACCAACCAAACATCTATAAAATTAGCTTCCACCATCTTGCTTTGTTGGTGAAATTGAAGTTTTACTCTTGCCCTAAATTTCAAAATACACTCTACAAGAACTGATTTGCATATGATTATCATGATGAGGTTACACGATTTGCAAATCAATTCTCACAACCTCTTTCTATTGTCCTCTAAAAATAAAATGTGTGTACAACATTATAAAAAAAGGAGAATTCTGGAAAGTACTTGAGAGAAGTTCCTGTTGTGTAATGACAAAAGTGCTTTGACTATGGCCTCAATGTAAGGGAGTTCAAACTCCAATTGCGCTATTATGTTCACTTTTGGATTAATACCCTTGGGAAAGGTATGAACCTCCTTATCCCTCCAGTTATGGATGAAATAGTATCATTGCTGTTCTTCAACAAGGATGACTTTGGCATTAAATAATACATGAATGTTAATATGCTATTATATCATTAAAACAAAGAACTAAAATGAAATAAATGAATGGAAAGTATCCCTTTCTCAAAAATGACTTTTGCAAATACAATGTGTGGTAATATTAAAAGAAACATTATCAGAATCAGAATCAGAATCAAAATAAACAAATGAAAAATTACCCCAGTGTGAGAAAAAAAGGTCTCCTGAATATGACACTAAACTGTATCTGATGGTAAGACTTCAATCCTGGAGATTTGGTGAGTGAGGAGTTATCCTTTCATTGCCATTACTCCTAGGTTCATTTTGAACTGGAGTTCGGCTCAAATAGATCTGTTAAAAAATAATATTCATATTTGATAGGAAGATGTGCAAAAAAAACTTCTTACAAAACAACTACACAAAAAATGTAAATATGATTATACAAGGAATGTGATTCCTTAACCTCTAGGAGGCTGGGGATGTAGAATACACCATCTGCATCTCTGCAGGGAGGTGGTTAAAGATAATTTAAATGTAGGTGAAACTGGGAATTTCTAAAAGTAGACATAAAAGTACTAGCTGCCTTTTTTTTTTTTTTTTTCAGGATCAGAATAACAAAATATGAAGGCTGTGTTTTAAAAAGAAGGGAATATAATGAAGAAAAAGATGTTCAGAGAAGATAAGGTGTTAAGCAAACAGTGCATTTTCTGAGTCTCAGACAGGATAACATCAGGTGACAAAAAGTGCTGTGTTGAAAAGCCACCAATAAGAAAAGAAAATGAGTGTCTGATTTCTTTTTGAGAATTCTCTTTTACTTACAAATTCTAAAAATTAGATTTCTCATAAAGACAGTTGGAACAGCCTAAGGAAAGTGGGCAGATAAGAAATAAAGTGGGAGAAATACAGGGACCCTAAGATACTATCCTGCCAAGTAAGGGTGAGAGATATAGATTAAAGTAAGTTAGAGTTAAGAGGGTTGAACTAACTCTCTGACCACTAAAAAAGGGGTTGACCAATTCCCCAATGAAAGATGCTGACTTTCACAGAAAACAAAATTAATGCTTTTTGAATGAATTGCCTATCTGAAATTAACAAACTCCTTACCTAGTTGGTCTCACACCAATTTGAGGCTCTCTTCAATATAAGCTGGGGGTTTTGACAACTTGTTAGTTGCCTTCCAGCTTCTAATGTACTCCACATCATTTGAACCTAGATCTTGAGCCAGACTTACAGACACAGAATTTCCGAGTTATTTCAACAAGGAAAACCACAAATCCAGGGTCATGAAAGATAGCTGCATTGGGAAGGAATTGTATTTTATGACAGACTTACATAAACTTTAGAATTATTTCATATACTGACCGGAGTTGAGTTTTTCATTTTATATATATATATATATATATATATATAAGTAAGTAAAGTTGGCGACCATAGTCGAGGGTAACCCGAAGGCTCCCTTTTCGATAGCTACTACACCAATGTGTAGGGGAGGGCTACTCCTTTCCTGGATTGCTCTACTTTACCCTTGATCCGTACCTTATAATGCTGAGTGCTAAGCAAGGAAGCATCAAGTACCATTTTTTGAGTCTTTGGTATGACTCGACCTGGGATTGAACCCAGGTCTCCCGGGCCATTGGCGAACACTCTAACCCCTAGGCCAATGTCCGGTAATATATATATATATATATATATATATATATATATATATATATATATATATTTTAAAATAATTCTTTGAACAGTCATACAGCTGCCAATCAACAGCCACACATCATCCAGCATTACCTACTCACCTCTCTGTGATCAAAAACACAGTGCGAACAGAGGGGTGGGTGGTTATAAATGCTACAGAGTTAGTCCTCACCAACTCAATACTCACCAACATAGCAAACCTATCTCTGAGCCGCTGGAGTGGACAGCTAAGGTCTCTTAAGACTTTAAGCAAGACATGGTGTCTTTGTCATTTATATTGAAACCAGCAGATTCATTTGTATTTGTTGCTGTACCTTTTAGTTTGTACTTTGTACCCTGCATGATGGTTTATACATGGGTTTTTGTGATGTTTTTCTTTAGAATGTATTCAGTATGAAAGCCATGCATCAGCAAAATTATAATGAATTCTATTTTTGTATTAAAATTTAGTATAAAATATTTAAAGGTATAATTTAGTTTTGCTATACAGTTAAAAAAATGACGAGTTAAACTTCTTAATGTTTCAAATAATGTTGTTTATCAATAAGATATAATTGTTTATAAATGCTTATATCTTTCTGATTTCCCATCAAGTTAGAATTTATATAAAATCATTTTATATAGTGGGGGAGTCACACATAAATTGAGACTCATGTGTGGCCATTATAAACAATACTTGGTCCCATTGGCATCTCTCTTCAATGGTACCTGGCAGTAAACCTGACCCAAACCCTTTTTTGATGAAAGGGCAGATGCAGAAGGAAGATCCCCCCCCCGAGACCAAGCAAATAATATATATAACCTAACTTACCTTTCTGAAGATAGGTAAGCCTTCTGTAAAGAGGTGCAAAATTGTTTATAAATACTTGTTCATTAAGATTGTTATGATTTTTCAAAGTCTTTTGGTTAGCCTTTACTTCAATCAAAATCAGGTAATATAAACTTTATTAAAAGTCAGCTTAACACTTATTTAGGAATGTAGTAATCTTTTTAAAGAAAAACATCACAAAAATTTATGTACCATATAAAAAATGATCTGAAATACTTTTAAAACTAATGGAAAATATATCTAAATATTCCCAAATGCTAACATATTACTAAAGGAAAAAATAGTTGGGCTGGTTACTTTATTTCTTCCAATACAACTGCTATTTAGTTGGCTAAAATATTATTGAATTCAGCTGAAATTCCCACTGGTCTTTTGACTATACTTATGAATTAATATCTAAACATAATAATAATCACCTTGGTATTTGGTGTAATTAATTATACAAGGCTAGATTGGTCTGGTTGATATATTAGATTGGTCTGGTTGATATTTTCTGTGACAGTTTAGATTTTTTGAAAGAAAAAAGATTTTTTTTCATTAAATATTGATTTACCCAACCCCCTCCAGCATTGGCAGGATGTGATACAAGGTTAATTTTAAGTGGAGTAAAATTGGTTTCCTTCTCCTAGACTGGTTGCCTAACCAAGGCTAAAGAACCTAGTCTACTCTACTATTTACTTGTAACTGAAGGGAGAACTGATGGATTTGTTTTTCCAAAGAGTATTAGAGCAAAATGGAACACAAACAGTCTTGTCTAGGATTTGAACTTACATTGCCAACTCTATTTCCTATGACAATAGCCATTAAACTAAGCACTCCTCCTTTTTATAAAGTATGGTATTCATCCATCTCTATAATATCAGTTCAAATTTATTGTGAGTAAAGACAAAAATTACTCATTTCTGTCAGAATTTTCTTTTAGGATGGGAGTCCCTGTGGTGTAGTGGTTAATGTGCTGGATTGCAACATTGTAGTAAATAAGTGGAAAATCCAGTCCCACTACAACATTTACTTATAGACTAATACCCTTAGGAAAAGTATGAAACTCCTTATACCCAAACCCCCAACTATGATTTATAAATAGTACCACTACTGTTCTACAAGGATGGCTTTAGCAATAAATAACCAACAAAGATTGATATACTATGAAACTAAAGAAAGAAACCATTTTCCTTTGGGACATCTCTACCATCAAGGATTAACCTTAGCACTTACATCTTTAATTACAATGAAGAGGTACTACATGAGGGTAGAAGCCCCCCCCTCCCAAAAAAACTTATGTCCCTGTACACATATGATCAAGGTTACTATTTTGAGGTTCACAACATTTATATTATATAAACTATCACTAACTAAATAAAGCTTTTGGCTCTTAAAATCTCAGTTTCATAAACCTCAAAATTAATAAGGAGTTAGAAGAGTGAATACATCTGCATTGATCAAAACATCAGATATGTATAAGCTAGTTTGATAAGGGCATTTCTTTATATTTTAAACTGTTATATGAATCATTTCACTGAATTTTGACAAGATATCTAAATGTCACGGTTTGCTCTTTGACTGACAGTAGATGAAGTGCTTCATTATATTTCATAATATACTGCTTTTCAAAAATTAAACTCCACCATCAAAGAATTTTATCAAAAATCTAAGCTAATGAAATATAGTGCTGTTTGCATAGTTATTAATTCTCAAATAGAAAACAGAAGGAAAGGCATTACCATACTTTATGCATATATCATGATAATTGCCAATACACAATACACCAATTGCTTGTCTGTAGAAATTAGAATACACTGATTACATCTTTTAAAGAGAGATAAGAACCCCCTCCCAAAAAAGGGGTTTTCTTAGTAAGACACTAAGCTGTATTTGATGATGAGGCTCCAATTCTGGAGTTTTAGGAAGTGTGAAGTACCTCTTCATTGCCATTACGTCCAGGTTTACTCTGACCTGGAGTGCTAGTACCTGTAGTTTTTGAACAACATCTATGGATCAAATACATCCGTTCAAAAACCATATTCATATCTTATAGGAACTTGTGCCAAAAAGTCCCTAATTTCTTGGTATTAGCTGGGTTAACATGCCATTAGAATCAATCAATCAAGTATACCAATTCATGGCAAACTTACAGTTTAACTTTGTCTTAAGGAAGCATTTCATAAGCTGACTGCCTTAACAAAGCACATTTTTTTCTAATTTAAACATACCATAATGCCAAGGTAGAGAATTATCAACAGTCAACATTAGTAGACTATTAGGATACATAGACAAATTGGAAGACAGCTTAATATAAGCCATACAGTAATCAGTTGTCTAGTACAAAAGCATACGACAGTAGGTGACGTAAAAGATATGGAAGACCAAGAAAAACTAATGCTCATGATGACAGGTTGTTTGTGAGATTTTCCATAAAAGACCCCAATTCAAGAAGTTGCTTTCTTAAAAAACTATGACATATTAACAAGAAAGTAATCTTTGTTAAAAGAAAGTTAAAGACCAGTGATCTCGTTTCAGAATACCCTATCCAATAACTAATCTTCACTCCAAGACATATACAAGAATGTTTATACTGTTGCAATGGCAGAATTGATTCTGTTATATCCTGGTTCTAATACCAGATGTTATAATCTTAATCTATTGTAATTTAAGGGAAAAGGGAAAGAGAAAAAGGCTGACTTGATAAGGATAACATGTACTGCTTGCTGTTTTGGCAAAGCAGTAGAAAGAAATAATAACAGATAAATAGTTTATAAAAAAGGGCGTATTTATAAGTGGAATAAACAAAAGAATTTACAATATGAATTTCCATTGAGCAAAACTCAAGTTTTCTTGTTTAGAGTTGAGGAGTGGATGTCCTATTGTAATCCATATATTTGGTTGTTGTTGATGTTTGTGTGAGGTGAAGATCCAAAGGGTACTTGAGAAGTTGTTGTTTGTGGAAAGGGAAGCTTGGTGCTTGAAGAATAGACTTACACATGGTTCTTGTCTTGCTGTGGTTGTAGAAATGGAAGGATGGCATTTGGAGTCTGGATCAATAGTTCTTATTTTACTATTGTTGCACTTTGTCAATGGCCATGCATTTTTCATTGTTTGATCACAGATAGAGCCATAATAGGGGTTAAACATGGTTATGTGTATTAGCATGGAAAGAACCATAAAGGTACCAATATGTTACACACAAGTGATGTGGATATGACTGTTAAAAGGGCTTGCTATGCAGCAAATTTCCTAAAGACTCAAAAAATTGTACTAGATTCCTCCTTGCTTTAGACTTAGCATTATAAGTTATGAATCAAGGGTAAGTGGAGTAATCCTGAGAAAGGATGAGTGCTTTCCTTTACATCTCAGTGCAGTAGCTATTGAAAAAGGAGCCTTCAGGTCACCCTTGACTATGGTCAGCCAACTTTATTACTTTACTGGCCCATTGGCATAATGGTTAAAGTGTTTATGGATGGTCTGGGAGACTGGGGTTCAATCCCATGTAAAGTCTTACCAAAGACTGAAAAAATGGTACTTGATGTCTTGTTGCTTAATATTCAGCATTATAAGGATTAAATCAAGGGTATGTGGAGCAATCCAGGGAAAGGAGTTAAGCCCTCCTCTACACCTTGGTGTAGTAGCTATGGAAAAAGAAGCCTTTTGGTCATTCTCAACTACAGTCAACCAACTTACTTACTATGCAGCACATGTGTATGTGTGTGTGTGTGTGTGTGTGTGTGTGTGAATGGAACCATTGTATAGGTTTCTTATGTAGTACATAAATTAATTGGTGAGAACCATTTGTCAGAGCTCAACATGGTTTAGACAAGTAAGTGTGAAAGGAACCGTAAGTTGAGGGGTCTCTACATGGAACTTGCTGAACTGGGTGGGACAGATGTGGTTATTTTATGACATATGTGGTGGTATGGTTACAACCATTGTGGAGTTAATCAAACTTCTGTGGATAAATACCCTCTGAGTTTGAGGAGAATAGCCATGTGTTAGCTGCCAATACTGTGACAGGGAGTTTGTGAATGGCTAAGTTAAGGATCCATCATATGTGTTTGTAGGTTTGTCAGGCCAGAAAAAAAAAGGACATTACATATAGCTTAGACGAGGGTTTGCCATGTGTAGTTGATGACTTTGTAAGAAGAGAGCATCATATGTGTGTTACTAGTTTGAGTCTACAGCGGAAAAAAGTAGGGTGACAACAAAGAAAATTTTTATGTATTTCATGTGTTTTCAGAGGCATTGGTTGTTGATTGATTGATTGATTTAAATGGTATATCAACCTGTAATGCTGAGGTCATGGAACTGCATATATTGTACATTGTATATTTATATTTACTGCTTTTGTCTCGTTTTATGACATGCCATTTGAAAAAATATGAGGAAATAAAATTGCATATATATATATATATATATATATATATATATATATATATATATATATATATATTAGATTTATAGATTTAATACTATAGAATTTTGTCTGTGACCCTTGGGTTTTATGAAGTTTTTGAACAACAATCATCAGGCAGATAACAAAATGAAATGAATCGAAAATCAAAAAATACAGTCAAAAACCACTGGGATTAAATATATAAATATATAAATCTATTATATATTTATTTATTATTCATTTATCTAATATATATTTATTTATTTATTTATTATTATATAATAGTTCTATCCTAGATATTGACCACTCCCCATATTATATTGCACTTGGTTTGCCACAAACCCACAAAGTGATTTAGTGACAACCAACACTGTTATAATATATACGTGGTGCATTCAATAAGTTTCATGACTGTTTTGTACAGGCATTTAAAATTGTCATAGACTGTTGAAAATTCAGTATATTATGGCTATACATCTTATGAGATGACTGACCAATTTTTACGATTTCAGGTTCAAAGGAACAGCTACAGCAGCAATTGGAATACACCCTACTAAAGCCTCATTGTCACAGCTGGTGAACTTCATAAATGCAATCTGGACGTGAGGACACTTTAGAAGAACGATATGCAATAAAATTCCAGAAGAACAATGCACCAGTCCACAACTCCATCTTTGTCCCAGATTATTTGACCAAGATGGGCATCAACACAGTTCCTCACTCTCCCTATAGTTCAAACCTTGCTCCCTGTGACTTTTGCTTATTCCCTAAGCTCAGAGGCTGTCATTATGAGACAATTGAGGATATGAAAGAGGCTGTGACGAAAGTCATTGACACGCTCATACAAGAGGACTTC
The DNA here is from genome assembly GCA_963585895.1 of Sepioteuthis lessoniana. Classification (NCBI taxonomy): domain Eukaryota; kingdom Metazoa; phylum Mollusca; class Cephalopoda; order Myopsida; family Loliginidae; genus Sepioteuthis; species Sepioteuthis lessoniana. The sequence continues at coordinate 25,582 of CAUZXS010001203.1, read as the reverse complement.
CATGGGGCCTTCCAGAAGTTGTTGGAACAGTACAACAAGTGCATTGCAGCCGGAGGAGATTACTTCGAAGGGGACTAGAGTTTCATATGTGTACTATCAATAAAAGTGCCCATACGAAAAAAGTCTGGAAACTTATTTAATGATCCTTTTATATATATATATATATATATATATTTTTTTTGGGACTGCTGAATATTTATATTATTGGTTACAGAGTTTCAATGGTGTAGAGTTTAGTAATAAATGCTTCTTGATAATATCCATTTTGATTGTTTAATGTTTCACCAGAAATAATAAAATTCTGGTACATTTGATTTCGAAGCAAATAAACTTTTTTTATTAAAATATTGTTAGGGGTGCACTTATTTATGAAAGATTGTACTTAAGTAACCCTCTATACAAGCAGTGTATAACTCAAGGTCAATTTTTAAGCAGAGTTTAATAAGTTTGAATTTAGAGTTTTTCTTCTCCTATACTAGTTGTTATATCAAGGCTAAAGTTATCAGTCTGCCCTGCTATAAATCCATAGAAGGGAAAATAGTAGGATGCATACCTTTCGCAAGGGTATGCAAAATGCATACAGCCTTGTCCTGAATCTGAACTCAGTTCGCTATGTCCATTTCCTATGATGATAACCATTACACCATGAGGCCTCTTATGTTGTATTTTGACCTTCAACCCGGCCAAAAATGCCATTCCAAGGTGATGCACTGGAGGGAAGTGACACATTCTAATGGCAGTTATGAGAGGAAATCGCGTGGGCGGAAATTGGCTGACGAAATGGGACAAGGTAAAAAAAATTCCCATGGTACACTCATAGACTGATGCACCGGAAGAGAGTGACCTGTGAACTGCATGACAGTTATTTCCGCTTGATGATGATCCAACATGCGATTCCAAAAATCAAGTAGGCGACTGAGTGGGTGTTGAACTATTATATAACTCAGTCAAGACAGAAATCAGACAGTTTGAGTTCCAGTTAGAGATCAGACGAGATGTGGTAAGGAAAGCCACATCAGGCCAAAGGGGCCTTGGGGCCCTGATGAGTTGGGGTCCAGAGAGGTTGCTGATAAGATGCAGTAAAGAAAACCATCACCCAGCAGAGTGGGCCTCTGGGCCTCCGGTTGAGCATCAGGAGAACAAGAAAAACACAACGCTGACGGCCATAATAGTGGGGGTCAAAATATTGCAGTTTCTGTTCGGTCTCCAGCTCCCTCTCACACGCAAACCTTGAGTAACCTTTTCGAACCCTTACAATAAAGTGAGAGGTACATATATTTATAAAGAAGTCTTCCTGCGTCTTTATTATTGTGTCATTATGATGCTGTAGATGACATTATAACACTTGTACTTATCTATGTATGATGTGTATATTTAGTTTTTGTCTACAACACTCAACATTAATTTATAGCTGATACTGTGTATGATTTATTTGAACTAATTTCCATATTATTTTCCACCCACAATGTTTCTAATTTTTTTACAACATTGGTATGTTCCATTTATAGAATGATGAGAAATCATTAATTTTTTTGAAGTTTTTAATATGATAAAAAGTGTAATAAAAATAATGAAATATATATATATATATATATATATATATATATATATTTCATTATTTTTATTTTTAATACTTATATATATATATATATATACAAAATTAACTTAAATCGCGAGTCGGAATTCTCCTACTAAAGTTTCACCTCTACAGATCATCTGGGAGTCTCGCACCAACCAACGATAAAGGAGAAAACACCATTTTTTATATTCACCAAACACCTACCCAGCTTAAAATTTACATTAAAAAAAGGAAAAAATAAACAAATAAAATGAACAAAAAACCTTACTTTTAATATCTAGTTTATTAAAAAAAAAACAAAAAAAACCTGTGGTGAATGCTGGTAGATAGATTAGTAAATATATATATATATATATATATATATATATATATATATATATATATATATGAACTATGTATGCTTCCAATATTTATACAAAGGTTTTTTCTTGTGCACCCTCTGACTTTTTTTGGATGTATATTATGTTCTAGAATGTTAAAGAATCTTACTTTTTATATATGAATTTACAGTGTGTTTGAAAATATTTTATTACAGTGTTTCAGAAAATATAATTTTGTAATATAATTCTCATTGAAAAGATCTCAAGTTCTAACAGCATGTGTTGAAACAACTCAAATTCTATGCATGATGTTTAAATGCCTTTTATTTTCCTGTGGATGGTATTTCTATACATGAAAAGAAAAAAACATTAAACATTTAACAAAGAATTTTGATTGGTTTGATTTGGTTGGGTTTTATGACATATCAACCATTGTTGTTTATTTAATGCCAAATTCTGTTTTTACATATATATTAATATAACACATTGTAAACACATTTTATAGATACATACTGTTAAATGATCAAACAGTTCTATTTCTAACTACTCAATTTAGTGTCAGTCATTTATTTGCACTCAGTTTAAATGTCAAACAGTTCTATTTGACCCACAGATAGGACCCTATCAGGTGCTACCCTTTCGAGCCAGAGTAGACCTGGCAGCAATGGCAATGAAGAGGTACTGCACATTCCTCACCAATAAATTTTTTGTGTTATATTCAGGACACTCGTTGTGGGGGGGGGGGAGGGTCTTACTCCTCTGCAAAGATGCAGTCATTTTATTCTACAGCTCCAGCTAACTAGGCAGATAGAACTTTGAGTTGTTTCTACATATGTTGTTGAAATTTGAGATCATTTGAATGAGAAACGGTTAATTTGTTTGATTATGAGGTATTATAAATTTTTCTGAAATACCCTGAATATTATAATTTTCTGACTTTTTGTATGTATATTACTGTAATGCAGTAAAAATGGCACATCATAGACAGATATTTGTTAGCACAATAGTGTTAAAATGTTAGAACTTACAGAATAAGTTATTACCAGTGTTTGTGTTCGACTCAATCATAATAATTTACCAGAGGAGATGACTATTAAGACTTAATTATAGAGTTCTTCTTAATCATTTGGAATTAATAATAATAATAATCATATAAAGTTTATAGATAGGAAGTAAAGTTGGCGACCATAGTCGAGGGTGACCCAAAGGCTCCTTTTTTGATAGCTACAACACCAAGGTCTAGGGGAGGACGGTACTCCTTTCTCTTGATTGCTCCACTTTACACTTGATCTGCTGAGTGTTAAGCAAGGTAGCATCAAGTACCATTTTTTGAGTCTTTGGTATGACTCGACCTGGGATTGAACCCAGGTCTCCCAAGCCATTGACGAACACTCTAACCATTATGCCAATGTCTGGTTGCCCTGCATTCAATCTCAGGTCGCGTCATACCAAAGACTTTAAAAATGGTACTTGATACCTCCTTGCTTAACACTCAGCAATATAAGGTACGTATCAAGGGTAAAATGGAGCAATCCAGGGAAAGGAGTAGCACCCTCCCCTACATCTCAGCGTAGTAGCTATTGAAAAGAGAGCTTTCTGGTCACCCTTGACTACAGTCGCTAATTTTTTTTATAGATAGGATGTCACTCAAAGCTGTCTTTTTGTGGGTACATAAAAACATGAATATTTATTTAAAATAAGTGTGATGCAAATGTTTAGAGGATGATTGTTCACTAGACTCAAATGGATATTTAGAATATCTTCAATGGTTTGACAATGATGTCAACAATCATTGGCTAACATCTGTTATAACTGGGCATTGTTGAAACATTATTGTTGCTACTGCTAAAGCAAATAATTATGATAAGAATGAATTGTCACTCTACTCATTGTTTCTTTATATCATTGTGGGCAGATGACATCATCAAGATGATTGGTAAGATAGGTTAGATTCATGTATTTTTGTAAGACATTATCACAAAATGGTTGCATAAACTGATGCAGTTGATACTCATAAAGTGGAATCAGTAAACATTGTCTAAATTCTAATTTTAATGTGATATTATTTTTGTGGTAATGGCTATTGCTACATTAATTGTTTAATTTTTGTTGGCAACTTTCATTTATCTAAAAGTGATCAAATCTGTACAAATCTTTTTGGAAATATGGGCAATATATTCAAAATATACATTAAATCAAAACCTGAAAACTGAAGTGTAAATTGCTAGTAATTAAATTGATTCTTTCAGATGTTGTTCACTCAATCTAATCATAAATGTCACATTATATAGACACACACACACACGTGTGTATATATATATCATCATCATCATCATGTCGTGCTGGTAGCACGGATATCCCTGACCCTCTCTCGCCACTTTTCCCTATCGTTCATCGCCTCAGGCAGGTCTTCAGGACAACACCCTGTATCCTCACATAGTTGCTGAATGTATGTTCGTGCTGGTCGTCCTGCTTTTGCATGGCCATGTGTGGGGGTCCATAAGAGTACATCATTTATGAGTTCATCCCTGCTTCTCCAGCAGTGTCCTGCATGTCTGGTTCGTCTAACTTGAATAGTTTTAGTGATAGGAGGCAGGTGGCCGTACAGTTGGTGTCTTGTGGGGTGTTACCGCCAGGACTTGTTCAATATTGCTCGCAGCATTCTTGTGTAATTGCCGTCTAGCTTCTTCTCCAGCCGTTTTGTTAGAGTCCATGTAGTGCATCCATATAGCAGTATCGATGCGACCGCTGCCTGGGAGAAACTGCATTTCATTTTATCGGTTAGGTCTGATTTCCATATAATCGATAGCCTATTGATAGCTGTCCATGCTTTCGTTCACCTCGTTTCGATGTCCTTTTCGGTTGATGCGACGTTGCTTCCTAGTTAAGTGAATTTGTCTATTAGTTTAAGAGGGGTTCCGTCTAGAGTGGAGATGTCCACGTTTGATTATAGCACATATATTCCATTTTGTGTGCATTGACATAGAGGCCTATGCCTGCGGCTGCTCGTTCCAAACTATGCAGTAGTGTTTCGGCTTGGTTGGGTGTATTTGCCAGTATCGCTATGTCATCGGCGTAGTCAGCGTCGGTTATTGTTTTTGCGGGGTACCTTCTACTTCTTTTCTTTTTCAGCTCGAAACCGTTCTCTCTGATTTTGTCAATCGATGTTCTAAGTACGTAGTCTAGACAAATGATAAAGAGGTATGGAGCTAGCGTGTCCCCTTGTAGTACTCCTGCTACAATGTCGAAGTATATATATATATATATATAGTATTATTCGGTCCAGTTAAACCAGAGTTGGAAGTAATTCCTTCAGGACAAGAAAATCATTCAAGAGCATATATATATATATATATATATATATATATATATATATATATATATATATATATATCATTGGCCTAGTGAGTAGAGTGTTTGCCAATGATCCATGAGACCTGGGTTCAATTCTAGGTTGCGTCATACCAAAGACTTTAAGAATGGTACTTGATGCCTCCTTGCATAACACTCAGTGATATAAGGTACATATCAAGGGTAAAGTGGAGCAATCCAGGGAAAGGAGTAGCACCCTCCCCTACACCTCGGTGTAGTAGCAATTGGAAAGGGAAGCTTTCAGGTTACCCTCGACTACGGTCGCCAACTTTACTTTACTTTACTATATATATTATATATATATATATATATATATATACAAGGACTGTTCACAAACTTCTAAGCCTCACTCAGATTTTACATTTGTCGTACACTTTGTATGGGCCTCATTTGCACAGAAATTAAGACAGAAATCTGTATTAGTTTTACTAGTTTTATAAGAAATGGTTTTGAACTTTTTGAACAACCCCTATATGTGTGTGAGTGTGTATGTGTGTGTGTGTAATGCAAGCTGGTCTCACCATGGAATAATGAGAAATTCCATTGTTATGGTAACATGAGGCATTTAAAAAAGAAAATATATCTGATTTTTTCACAGTTAATAACTAGGTAGACTACACTAGTTACTCTCTCTCTCTCTCTCTCTCTCTCTCTCTCTCTCTCTCTCTCTCTCTCTCTCTCTCTCTCTCTCTCTGTCTCCCTCTTCTTTTTTTTTTCACATTATTTATTGTTCAGATTTCATTCTCTGTTTCAATTCATAAGAAAATCCATTGTTAGGTAACAGAAGTCATTTTAGAAATTCAAATATACTTGAGATTTTTTTCATGGGTAATAACTTGGTAGGCAAGATTATTTAATCTCTTTCACTCTCTTTCTTCTTTTTTCCCCTCTCACCATAACTTTGTTTATTTTATCCCCCCTTCAGTGTCACTTCATATTCTTTTTCTCTTTTTCAATTTTTCTTTCCTTCCAGCTTATTTTACCATCTTTTCTTTCTTTCATCTGTTTATTGAGGAGAATTTGAAAGGATTTTAGTCAACAGATGCTCCTGCATTCTCCATTTGTCCATACAAATGATGCCACCATTTATATACTAACAGTTTCTGTCCCAAATAGGATTGTTTACAAACAGCTTGTCTATGGGAATGTAATAGTCCTATAATAAAAAAAAAAGTTATGATATTTCATCAAACTAATATAAATAGCCTTTCAACCGACAACAAAAATCAGTCTAGAACAGAGGGAATAACTTCCCTTTTCTCCCTGACAGAGAACTGTTATATGACTGATAAAGATCTATTCTGATCTATTGCACAAACAAAATAATGGCAATTCCATTTAACATGACAGAAGAGCACTCAACGGATGTTACCAGGCCGAGATTTTTTCAAAAATGAAAAAAAAAAAAAAGAAAAAAAAGCGTCTCTGCGCATAGGCTCCGCGCTCTTTGATAGAATTTCTCAGCAAAAAAATAAAATTAAAAGTAATTTTTCGACCAATCTATGACCTTCGCGGTAAAAAAATCAAGAAAGACAAAAGTTGATCCGATTTGGGGATGGGAGAACTATAAAAGACAAGATTCCTTCGATGTCCCAAGAGAGAGAACATCGACCGCAAAGCCTGCAACATTCAACATCATACAAACTCGTCTGAAATTTCTTACTGCGGCCCTTTGATGGAAGCTGCGTGACCCGAGAATCACCACCCACCTATATTCCACCTTTTCGACGCCGACGTTTCTCCTTCCCTGTCGACATAAACTTTGGTTGACCGCGTAAATCTGTGACTCACCCCTACCAATACGAACATTGGAACATTATACTTCTCGATTCCATTACCATTCAACGCACGTCAAATTTCCTAAAATCAACCCATTCTTATCGATACAACTACGAGCATTTTTCTTTTCAATTTCACACATACTTTCATATTCACTGTACAATTGTTTAAACCTTTTGTTTCTTGTTTGTTAATACAATTGTTAAATTTTTCACTTGTCTTCTCGTTTGATTTGTCCTTTCCTTGCAACCATACGCTTGATGTAACAGAATGAATAAAGAGTAAGAGACCAATAATAAAACCAAACATTGACCAAAACGGACCTGATAATTTTCATTCGGTGAAATTCAAAGTTTGACAAATTCAAATACTTTTCTCAACACAGAACTTCTCGGAAGAAAGAACATAATACACACGAATACTATAAGTAAGATGTAGTATCACCTCCCTTACTAAGGTCAGTAAATGGAGCAGTCAATACTAACTCAACAGAAATCTTGGTCCTTACTTCCACCTCGGCTAAGGAATGCTATCCCAGAATCCATCGCCTCTCACTCTTCTCTTCTCTCTCCTTTTCGCTCTCGCTTTCCCTCTCCCTCTGGCCAATCAGCGGAGATAGTAGCAGTTGCCGAAGACGACCCAAGACAGAAGAGGAGGCAGTTGCTGAAGAGATTCCAAACACTAAACACACGTGTTGACCGCCGGACATTTTCTAGCCAACACGTGGTGTTGTATACGAAGAATAAAATTCCTCTTTTAAAGTTAATACTTAGTTAGTACTTCTCATTTATTATCTCAAATAACATAACCCAAGTACATATATTACAATGGTGACCCCAACTAAAAGGATATAAGACGCAACTTTTGAAAATTCCAGGATAAATTCAACCAATTTTTCAACTTCACGTCGCAAACGTTTCAAGAGAGAACCTTAGACGTAAGTAAATAAAAAAAATTATTTTCCTCTTTTCTTCGTCTACAACAACAACAAATATATATATATATATACATATAAAAATATCTATACACACACAAAAAAAATAACAATTAAAAAAAATAATAAAAAATAAATACAAATGGAAGAAGCTTCTCTACAGCAAATTAACATAAAGACACCAGAATTCATGGAAATGGCAGTGAATGGCTGGTTTTCCATTCTGGAGGCACAATTCCACCTGCGCAATATAACGGCATCAACAACAAAATTCTACACGGTAATATCATCTCTGCCTGCAGAGGTGGTAGCTAAAATACCGATAACAATTTTAGATTCAAAAAAATACGAGGAAATAAAACAGTCATTAATTGAGGCCCACGAAAGGACAAAGCCGGAATTGCTGGACAAATTAATGTTGTAGAGAAGAGGAAAATCTCATTTTGTTTTGGCGCGCTATTTAATTCAACACTGAATTTCACCCAATCAGGATGACTTATCCCATTCAGCCCGGACCTTCATTTCCGGCTAGCAAAACGGGTGAGCGGCCAAACACACTCTCTTCGGCTTGAGACGGCGACCAGCACGGACGTGTCTCTGGTCGCCCCTGCTTAGCGATGCCCTTTAGCTAAACAAGCCACCCAGTGCGGACATATCACTGTGGCTTTAACCCTAGCAGCAGCAACATGGACACTCAGTGAGGGAACCTTCTAATTTATGGATTCTTTGCGTCTAATATATTTTAGACCAAGGAATCCCAGTTGAATATGAATTAGATACGTTCAGCATGCCTTCCACAAGCACCACAAAAATTTACTATGTCGATCCGAGCGCCACTCCGCTCTCGACACAAAACTACACTGTGACTTTGAATACTTCCCTCACACGTCCAACGACACGCTGCCATTTCCAGCATCCCGCTAAGCCATTTCGTCTCAAACATCCAGCAAGCCTAAACACCACGAGTCTTGCAGCACCAAGAACAAACCTCCTCAAAGCTGCAAATAAAAACTTTCGCTGTTGTGTGTTGTTAAAGAAAAGTCTCGTAATTCATTTCTGTGTGCCTTAAAAAAATATAGCGTTAAACAATAACCACTTCACCTGTGTTGTCTTCAAAACCGCTATAATGTCAATAACAACTATTACAGGCCGTCCTTCAACATACCTGCAAGAAATGCTATCGATAGCAAAACGGATAGGTATCGGAGAAGAAATAGTAATACACAAATTTCTTCAGGCCCTACCAGCGACAATTTCCCCCGTCATTGCTTCACAAAAGGAGTTAAGTCCAACTCAACTTGGAAAGCTAGCGGATGAGCTTATGCCTCTGCTTAACAATATCAACGCGACAGCGTTCACCGCTCAGCATAGGACACAAAAAACTGAGAAAAGCAAAGACAATATTATTTTACCGACAGGTATTAAACCTTTCTTCCCGGAACAAAAAGCCAAAATATGTAGAGCACACCTCTACTTTGCCGAGCAAGCAAGAATTTGCAAACCTTGGTGAAGATGGCCGAAGAAGCAAAACACAAAAATACTACCAAGCTCGCGTCCACCTACATCAACTCCAACAGACTCGGAAAACTAACGGCGCGAACCATGTCTGTCCCCCTGAGTTCGCCGCTATTACAAATCAATACACGATTAGGGACAACTACATTAAAATTTATAGTGGATACAGGTGCAAGTATCTCAATAATACCAGCGTCTAGATTAAACGGCGTCACGTTAAATCCAACACCGGTATCACTCACCACCGCTAATGGAGAGAAAATAAAATGCCATGGACAAGCAAACCTAGAGATTGGGATACCAAGTTTGAAAAGGTCATTTTACTGGACATTTGTGGTCGCAGATATCACCAATCCTCTCCTTGGATTTGACTTTTTAAATGAATTTGGTCTCATAATCGACTGCAAAAATAAAACAATTTACGACCCGTTAACAGCTACCAAAAAGGAATTAATATTAAACACGACATCTCCAGTAAACGTGGTCATTAACAAAGTAGAACTACCATCATTTATTCAAACCAGTCTGGATAAATACCCAGAAATCATTTCTCCTCATATAAACAAAAATAACAACTACTACGGTGTTTATCACAGAATTGATACAGGTAGCCACTTACCAGTTTTTGCAAAATCCAGACAGCTATCAGCGGAAAAACTATCGGCGACTAAAGAAGAGTTTAAAAGACTCATAAATGAAGGCGTGATAACTCCTTCAGACAGCGAATGGTCAAGCCCACTACATCTTGTACCTAAGCAAAGTGGAGGATACCGCTGCTGCGGAGATTACCGTGCATTAAACAGCATCACTAAGAGTGATAGATACCCCATTCCCAACATAAATTCATTTACAACAAAACTCGCTAATAAACAGCGATTTACAAAAATTGATCTGATTTCAGCGTACCATCAAGTTAAAATGCACCCAGATGATATTCCTAAAACGGCAATTATCTGTCCGATGGGTCTTTTTCATTACGAATTTATGCCGTTTGGGTTAAAAAATTCGTCGGCAACATTTCAAAGGTACATGGACAGAATCTTTCGACAGATAGACTGTGTCTTTATATATTTAGATGACATCTTAATCTTCAGCGACGACGAGCCTTCCCACAAGAAAGATATAGACACAGTTTTTAGGATTTTACAAGAAAATAACCTGAAAATATCACTATCGAAATCTATTTTCAATGTAACATCGCTAGATTTCCTAAGTTTTAAAATTAATTCAAATGGAATCACACCAACTGCTAACAAAGTAAAAGAAATAGAATCTTTTCCGTGTCCTACAGATGCTAAAAGCTTACGCAGATTTCTTGGTATGGTAGGATTTTACAGGAAGTTAATACCAGGATTTGCGAAGTTAGTCTTACCTTTATCCGAAAGAATGAGATTAACACCTAAAGGATTAATTACCTTGAATAATTCGGAAAAACAATCCTTTTCTAACATTATAAAAATACTTGGTGAGCTAACAGAATTATCTCATCCTCAGCCAACTTGTACACAGTATCAACTAGTCACGGACAGCAGCAAATATGCAGTAGGTGCTGCCTTACATCAGGTCATAAATGGAAATCCAATACCAATAGGATTCTTCTCAAAGAAACTGACGACAACACAGACGAGATATTCCACTTTTGACCGTGAACTTTTAGCAGCATATTTGTCAGTGTTACATTTTCGCCACCTCATAGAAGGTCGTGAAGTATTACTTCTGACAGATCACAAACCAATATGCAGTGCATTCCACAGTCTAAAACCTGCCAAAATCAGATAGACAACAAAGACAGCTAGCAATTATTACAGAATTAATTTCAGATATAGCCCATGTGAAGGGTAACCAAAATGTAGTTGCAGATTGTCTGTCTCGCCCAACATTTGCTGTACAAATAGATATATACGATCTGCCAGCACTTGCAGATGCACAAAAATCAGACACCGAAATACAGTCCTCTCCAGATTTAAAGAAATACACATTATCTGGAAAAGATCAATTTGTGTTATGTGATACATCAACGTCATACCCCAGACCTTTTGTACCGTGCACACTACGAAAATCTATCTTTGACAGCTTGCATGCAATATCACACCCTGGAATAAAATCATCTATCAAAATGATTAAGGCTAGATTTTACTGGCCACATATGGATAAAACCATCAAAGAACTATGTGCATCATGCACATCTTGTCAACAAGCAAAAATATACAGACATACCAAATCGCCTGTACAAACGTTGGAAATACCATCATCAAGATTCCATACTGTACACATTGATATAATTGGACCACTACCACCAGCGAAATGCTCCAACAATCCTTACATCAATCCATGTCGGTATGTTTTAACATGTATAGATCGAACCAGTCGATGGATAGAAGCACAACCTATATCGGATATTACAGCACAAACCGTAGCAGAAGCTTTTGTAAACACGTGGATTATGCGCTTTGGTGTTCCAAACCATGTCATATCAGACAAAGGCAAACAGTTTGAGAGCGAACTCTTCCTTGAACTATCAAAAATTATTGGATTCTATAGGCTACGTACAACATCCTATCATCCACAATGCAATGGACTTATAGAAAGAGCGCACAGAACCTTAAAAGCAGCTATTATGGCTCGAAAAGAATCTTGGATTTCAGCCCTACCAATAGTTCTCATGGGAATTCGAAGTATGCACAACTGCTCCAATTTTTCCCCTTTTTATGCGGTCACAGGTGCACAAATGTTATTGCCACAACTAATGATAAATACGGAAAATACAGAAACAGTTACACAAAATTTTACAAGAGAACTGCACAAAACTATGGCAAAATTCGATCTGACAGACTTTTCAAACAGAGAAAAATCAACAAAAAAATCATACGTGCCAGATCAACTTCAAACTTGTGATAAAGTTTGGATTAGGATAGACCGCGTTCGAAAACCGCTAGAAGCACCCTATTCAGGTCCTTACATGGTACTCGAACGAACACCAAAATATTTCCTAATAGAAACTAACTCAAATACGCATACACAAGTTTCAATAGACCGTTTAAAACCTTACATTGAAAACAAACAAAAATGTACACAAAATGCAACTACCAATACAAATAAGAAGTCTGAAAGTTTACCTCCTGAAAAAGTGCAGGAACATAAAATGAAAACAAGAACTTCAGGTAGAACGGTTATATGGAAAAAGGATAACGAGTATATTTATTATTAACAAAACCAAACAAAAACTCCGTTTACTGGTAGGGGAGTATTGTAGTATCACCTCCCTTACTAAGGTCAGTAAATCGGGCAGTCAATACTAACTCAACAGAAATCTTGGTCCTTACTTCCACCTCGGCCAAGGAATGCTATCCCAGAATCCATCGCTTCTCACTCTTCTCTCTTCCCTTCTCTCTCCTTTTCTCTCTCGCTTTCCCTCTCCCTCTGGCCAGTCAGCGGGGATAGTAGCAGTTGCCGAAGACGACCCAAGGAGGCAGTTGCTGAAGAGATTCCAAACACTAAACACACGTGTTGACCGCCGGACATTTTCTAGCCAACACGTGGTGTTGTATACGAAGAATAAAATTCCTCTTTTAAAGTTAATACTTAGTTAGTACTTCTCATTTATTATCTCAAATAACATAACCCAAGTACATATATTACAAAGACATTTAAAGACAAATACAAAAAGAGAATTTATATCAAATTTCAAAATACACATTTTTATTCATTTCAATACATGTCTTCTTCTTGTGTACCATACTGTTGCGTGTTTGCAATTAACTTTATTTCAGTAGAAAAAAAAGGACCTCGTAACAAGTCCAGGATGGTATTATCAGGTATGTTGTTGCGTTGCGAACAAAGAAGCATCAATCTACTAAAATTCGTTCAAATCACTAAAGTAAACAGGAGAAAGAAAACATGAAAAGAAAAAAGCGAAGAGAGAATAAACCGGAAGGAAAGAGAGAAAGAAGAAATTGAATTTGGCCAGATAAACGGTACATTTCAAGGTGTTTTCTCTTACAAAGCCTGGATATCTATACTTCTATACTAGTTATAGAAAATAATCATCAGTTGTTGAATCCAAACTCCTCATGGAAAATAGCATTTTGCATCAGGAAAAGAACTCTATAGCAAAGTTATCATATTGGAGCATCACACACCCATGTATAACACGCACTCATAAATTTGGACGACAAAATTCCGAAAAAAATTCGCATATAATATTCATTTCTTTTTTGAATTTGTAGTAGCTAAATTTAACCTAAATTTAGTATTTGTTAAACTTTTTATTGGTTTGTAATGAATAAAAATAAGAATTTATATAGTTTACATTGTGTCTTAAAACTCAAAATTTACTCAGTATTTAGAACATACGGTCATGTTTACGCAAAAATGCAACAAGCTTACAGTGAGAATAAACTCACATTTGCAGAAACAAATTTATAAACAAACACACATTCCAGTGGCTATTTCTCTGTAATGGCGTAAAACGCATCAGTTTGGACTATATAACTTACTTTCAGCCATCCTGCCCCGAATATGGTGAGGCATGTAATCAGAAAAAATGTTTATGATATAGCTTTCGTGTACAATACGCATCTCGGACTTCTGGGCTGAATATTCTGGAAAAAGCGTGTCTTATTCACAAATGATTACTGTATTTTCTTAAAGTATCGTTGATATGAATATACTAGGTTCTAACATGGTCACCATGGACCTTTCATTCTGTAACACATCACTACCCTCCATTGAAGAAAAAAAAATCACGAAAAATCAGAGAATTATCCGATTTTAAAGAAAATTTCAGTGTTCATTTATATATGAATGAATTTTATAATGTATTAGTTATTTTATCTAAAAACTCGCTGATTTTTTCAGGTCACTTAACTGCACTCCCGTCTCATGTGTGTGTGTGGTGCTATTTAATCGATAGGTATATATTATATGACATATACATTCTGTACATAACAAAAAGACAAAGTCTGAAGGTGTGTATGGAATAAAGATAAAAAATCAAACTGGGAGTTGCAGGAAGAAAATAGTACTTCAAAGGTGAATATTAAATTTTAAAACAAAAAAAAATGTTTTGAAAACTTTTAATATAAAATATCATTTTCTTTTAGATTATTAGGGAAATGATTCTGTATCGAGATTATTTCTGTATAAAAGGAAGTCTTAAATTTGCATTAGACTTTTATGTACTTTTCTCCAATCACTGGTTAAATCTAAATATGTAATTAAATAAAGAATATTTTGACTAAATTAGTGTTTTAGGGGTAATGAAAGATTTATAGATTATTACCTGGTAACACATCAAATATTAAAAAAGGTGATTAAAAGTATCATTATTTCGCTGATTTAATTATAAATTAATTATAAATGAATGAACTAAAATAGTTATTCAATTGTGGCTTCTTAATTCTATATTTTATTTTCCTTTTTCAAGATAAAATACAAAAAATAAACTATTCTGATACGGTTTTCTATACTTAAAAAGTTGCCTTTTTCCGAACAAATAGTACAAATAGTTTTTTCCGTACAAATAGTTTTTTCCGTACAAATAGTACAAATAGTTTTTAGAGGGGAAAATAAAACGCACCTTAATAGCTGGATGATAAAGGGACGCAAAAAGTCTCTTGTTAATTTTGACTTACGATTTGAATTTAAATACCATAGTAAGTGATATAGTTATCATTATGTAAGTAATATTTTTTACATACATCAGTTTATTAATGTTTCTAGTTATTAATTTCATTCAAAAACCTTTTTTAAAGTATGTGGTGCATTCAATAAGTTTCCAGACTTTTTTGTACAGGCATTCAAAGTTGTTGTAGACTCTTGAAAATTCACTATGTTATTGCTATACATCTTATGAGATGACTGACCAATTTTTATGATTTCAGCTTCAAATCAACAGCCACAGCAGCAATTGGAATACATCCTACTAAAACCTGATTGTCACAGCTGGGGAATTTCAAAAATACAATCTGAATGCGAGGACACTTTAGGAGAATGATATGCAATAAAATTCTGCTTTAAACTAGGAAAAAATGCCACAGAAACGTATGGAATGCTTCAGACTGCTGCTTTTCAACCATCTTGCATGAATTGAGCATCAGTTTTTGAGTGGCATAAGAGATTCAAGGAAGCCAGGGAGTCTGTGAGGGATGATGATAGGTGTGGGAGGAGTAAGGAAGTCAATACACCACAGTTGATTGGCCAAACAGTTAGGGATAGGATTAGGGTTACTATGTTGAGGTTTTAAGGGAGTTCAGCAAGAGATTCCTTCGGAAGAGGCCAGCACTCTTCAAATTAGGTCAGTGGCATTTCCAGCAGGACAATGCACCAGTCCACAACTCCATCCTTGTCACAGACTATTTGACCAAGATGGGTATCAAGACAGTTCCTCACTCTCCCTATAGTCCAGACCTTGCTCCCTGTGACTTTTGCTTATTCCCTAAGCTCAGAGGCTGTCGTTATGAGACAACTGAGAAAATGAAAGAGGCTGTGGCGAAGGTCATTGACACACTCACACAAGAGGACTTCCATGGGGCCTTTCAGAAGTTGTTGGAACAGTACAACAAGTGCATCGCAGCCGGAGGAGATTACTTCGAAGGGGACTAGAGTTTCATATGTGTACTATCAATAAAAGTGCCAATACAAAAAAAGTCTGGAAACTTATTTAACGATTCTCGTATTTCAAAATTTTGATGACATTTTAAAATTCATGTTGGATAAAATTGTCAACTTTTGGTGCATCTAAATCTTTAAAATGTATTAAAAATTGATTAGATTTGTAATGTTATTCTTTTTTTAATACTGATACTTATGATATCAATATCTTTCAAATAAAACTAAAATAAGACCTCACCTCCCAACAAGTATCCTGGATATGACACTAAACAATACAGTTTTGGGAAATGCGAAGTACCCCTTCATTGACATTGCTACCTGGTCCACTCTGGGCCGGAGTGGTAGCACCTGATAGGGTCCTATCTATGGGTCAAACAGAACTAAACTGCATACTTAGGCTAAACTCAATTGCTTGAAATAGAACTGTTTTTGTATACTAAACTGAGTTGTTAGAAATAGAACTGTTTTTTGACATTTAATTGTGTGTAAACGAAAACTATATTTATACTAAACTGAATTGTTTGAAATAGAACTGTTTGACTAAACTGATTAGCTTGAAAGAGAAAAATGTTAGACAATTTAACTGTGTACTTATGCTAAACTGAATTGTTTGAAATAGAACTGTTTATTTATACAAAAATAGATTTGGCATTAAATAACCTAGAAAGGTTGATATGCCATAAAACCCAAACAATCAAACAATTTTTTAATTTGTTTTAATAGAATAAAAGAGATTTTTAAGTAGCTAGAATATATGGAAAAACAAATAATGAACCAATTTTGATCCATTTTTTGACAAAAAGTTTGTAGAAGAATAACCCTTATTCCAGATAGCCTTCTGTTTGCTTTCCTTTTTAAACAAAATTAGGTTTTAGTGAGTCAAAAATTGCACACTTTATCTGATATGTAGAGAGTTTGTAGTGTTATACATAGTCATATTAATCAAAAGTAAATTGGAAGAAGGAATTTCTTTTTCATATTCTACACAGAAACCTTTTAAGTTTTATATATAAAAGAAAAAAATTTAAGTTGGATTTTCTTTTTCTCACTCACTAGAAACTTAATTCATCATTTTTTTCTCCCTTTTTTGCCATGAATATTTACACGAAAATATATATTTGTATGATTTATCCATATTTAAATAATCTCATCATTTTGATGGATGGGATTGTTTTGCGGTTTTATTAAAACATAAAAAAGAAGGCTATGTTACTACAAGTCATAGATAATTATAACTTGTAGCTTCTGCTTTCTTATTGGCCCATTCAACCATAACTTTGCAGCAATGACCCAAGTTCTCATTTACATGTGTTTACATTTACTGAAGCAAAAAATTATGATAAGCTAGTCAAAATAATTATTCAGTTTTTGGACATCTGCATCTATTATGATATTGGTTCAATTTAGGTGTAATCTTGTTATTGAAAGTGTTTGCTTACATAAATAAAACTAAGCAAGTATATATCATTTAACAATCAGTCAAAATAATTATTCAGTTTTTGGACATTCACTATATATATTTCAAATTTGTTTTTAGTATTCATACAATGTAAAAACTTATACAATATAAATTTGATCAATTTAAAACTATATTTAACAAAGTTTACTTGTAAAATGAACATAATCTTTATGTAGTTCTTGAATATTTTACTTTGAATTGTTTGCTCCCTTTAAAAATTTTAACTTTGATTTCATGAAACTATATAAATGCAAACTAGGCAGGACTACTCATGTAGTATGTACATTCAGCTAGTTGTAATGTTATAAGTAGCTACCAATGGTAAAAATCAGTTTTAACTTAAATATAATCATCTACATTTTTAGTATATACATATAACTATGTATAATAAACATTATGATAAACCATTGATACATACATGAGGATGGACTGAAAAGTTTATATGATGATGTCATAGCTGCTGTTGATGACTTTTTTGACCAATGGGATCCAAGTTCTACAACCCTGATGGAAGAAGTATGTGGACTGCAATAGGGACAATGTTAAAAAATCAACCTTATTAAGTCATTTTCCATGAGAGCATCTTGCTTGGACAATAGACTTTTCAACCAACCCTCATATAATAATAAACTACTAACTAATAAACTTATTAACAGTGATGTCTAACTAATAATGATATAATAAAGTACATTATAATAAACTATTATTAGTTGGTGTTTAATGGCAGATAAACTCTTGTAAATTATTTAATGCTAAACTATTATATATATATATATATATATATATATATATATATATATATATATATATATATATATATATATATATAATTTGTAAGAGAATAGTTTGAAGGTGAATATTTTTGTTTTTAAACGAATTGTTAGAGTGCAAAACAAAGGTTAGTAGACAAATTTTGCTTCATAGGCATATGCTTTGTACATGATCTTGTTTCATAGATGTATCTTATGTTAGATTGAGGATTGTGATTCTATGGTAAGTTTCAATATACATACATTCAATACATTAGGATCTATTTAGGGTTTAGTTGATCCTAGCGAATTGCATTGTTTTTGTATGGACTTGTTCAATAATTTTTTAAAATTTTCTTTATTCTTGATGTTGAGGGGTTTCTGGGTTGAGATGATGAGGAGTTTAATACCTTCAGTTGCTTTTGTTCAATGGTTGGTCGGGTATGATTTATTTTAGATTGGTTCAAGTTTGAGTTTGTCTGGGGTAGTTAGAATCTGTATTGGTTTTTGTTGTTTGCTTTATTGTTAGGTTAATAAACTATTACTACATATAATAATAAACTACATAATAACAAAATACATTTTTAGTTCATTAGAACTGTTTGTAGATATTTAGTATGTCTATATTAATTACCTCATTATTTTAATAATAGGTCACCAAATGAACATCAAACTCATTTGTAAGATCTAAAAGACTGTTATGAATGACTGCTCTACCCTAGGTATCCAAACTATTTGAACCCCTTTATCCCACCAACTATCGGTTATATAGAACCACTACTATCCTTCTATAAGGATGGCTTAGGGATTGAAGGTTTATATGCCATTAAACAAAGAAACCAAAACCAAACCAAATTATTTCTCTGACAATATTTGTTGATTTAGTTTTAGTATCACCCTCACAAAAATAGATTTACTTAAGTAATAAAGAATTAAATTTCCTTGATTTTATATGCTTGGAATTGGTTGGGGTTAAAGTTTAATAATTTGGTAATTATTTATTTTCCAAGATGTAGGACTTCTTTTTTTTAAACAACTAGAACTTTATGATGATTATTTGCTTTTCTTTAAATATGTAAGCAATTTTATCAGACATAACTTCCAAAACTAATACTGTGGACTGATGACTGTATCTCCTACAGAGGGGTAACCCCACCCCTCAAAAAAGGGGTGTCCTGGATATGACACTAAATTGCATCTGATTATGAAGTTTTGGTTCTGGAGCTCTAGGGAGAGTGAAGTACCCCTTCATTGCCATGACTTCCAGATCCACTCTGCCCCAGAGTGGTAGCACCTGTTAGGGGGTCGAAATAGATCTGTTTAAAAATTATTTGTATTTGATAAGAGTATGTGCAAAAAAAAAAAAAAGAATTTAAGAAATAACTGTACAAAAAAATTTAAATATGAACATACAATGAATGTGATTCCCTAACTTCTAGGCATAAATAAACCTACATGAGTTGACATGCCATTAAAATCAATTTAATCAATCAATCAATCAATCTTTCACACTGATGAATTTGTATTTTTCTATTTATATAATAAAAAATAAACTTAATAAAGATAAAAAGTAAGTCTGATGAAGTTTATGATTTTAAATTTTTGACAAGAAATTTTTTTAAATAACATCTGTTATTCTTAATTCATTATTTTTCTTTTTTATCATATTTTAAAGGAGAGGGCATTCATTAAGTGGGAGGGCTGTAAGTACAAATGGTGGGGGTGCAGTAAAAACAGTTTATGTTGTAAGTATAAGCATGCAAAAATTAGTTCACATCATATTCACAGGAGGGGCAAAGTGATTGGGGGGCGGGGGTGTAGGCGGGGGCAGTCAATTATTCTGGCAATGGGTCTGACAACAGTCATCTACAAATTATATGAAACAGGATTTTTTTAAATTTTGATTATTAATTACTTATAATATTGTGATTCCTAATTCATCAGGATATTTTAAGTGGAGGCTGGAGGGGTATCTATTATGTCTGGAGGGAGCTAGGAATACAAATAAGGGGTGCAGTAAAAATATGTTGTACTTATGTTGTAAGAATTAGCACATAAAAATTAGTTCATAATCCATTCACAAAGCGAGGAAAGTGATTTACAGGGAGAGGCAAGTTCTCCCTACTAGCAATAGGCCAAATAACAATCATTTATAAAGGACATCAAACAAGCTTTTTAAAGAATGTTGGTTATTTGTTACTTATAATTTTTAAAGTTATAAATATCCAGACACTTACACTAACAAGTATTGGCTTGTAACCACGAGAAAGAAGGAGTAACTAATCTATTATGGTGAGTCAAAAGTTTTACAATATTTTACTACATACTTGTTTGTGACACATAAGTAACTGAAGCAGATTGGGTATTGGAAAATACCCACTTGAGTATTATCAGCTTTTACTCAGAAATAGCAGAGTTATTCATTGAAGATTTAAACACAAATAAACTAAAGAACAAGATAAAATTCATACGAGTAGCCAAGTTGGCTGGGGCTGTAGAATACACTGCATCTCTGCAGAGGAGTAAGACCTCCCCCCACCTGTAATGAGTGTCCTGGATATGACATTAAACAATCTCATGGTGAGGCTCCAGTTATACTGAAACTCGGGAGAATGTGGAGTACTCCTTCATTGCCACTCCCAGGTCCACTCTGACCCAGTGTGGTAACACCTGATAGGGTCCTATCTATGAGTCAAATATTTTGATATTTAAACTGAGCACAAACTTATGCTAAATTTAATTGTTAGAAATAGAACTGTTTCATCATCTAACAGTGTATAAACAAATGACTGATATTAAAATGAATTGTTAGAGATACATAACAATACTTGGAACCATTTAACTGTGAGCAAATGAATGAGTAATGTTGAATTGAATCATTAGTGTTAAATAGCAATACTTGTAACCACTTCAATATGCGAACAAGTGATTAATATTGAATAAGATTATTAGTGTTAGATAGCAATAAATGAAACTATTCAACTATGTCAAAACAATAGCAATATTAGTGTGGAAACAAATTAGTTCTAACTCATGTAAATGAAATTACCAACAAATTATTCACTTACAAATCATACGTATGTGGTGCATTCAATAAGTTTCCAGACTTTTTTTGTACAGGCATTTAGAATTGTCGTAGAGTCTTGAAAATTCACTATGTTATTGCTATACATCTTATGAGATGACTGACCAATTTTTATGATTTCAGCTTCAAATCAACAGCTACAGCAGCAATTGGAATACACCCTACTAAAGCCTGATTGTCACAGCTGGGAAATTTCAAAAATACAATCTGGACGCAAGGACACTTTAGAAGAATGATATGCAATAAAATTCTGCTTTAAACTAGGAAAAAATGCCACAGAAACGTATGGAATGCTTCAGACTGCTGCTTTTCAACCATCTTGCATGAATTGAGCATCAGTTTTTGAGTGGCATAAGAGATTCAAGGAAGCCAGGGAGTCTGTGAGGGATGATGAGAGGTATGGGAGGAGTAAGGAAGTCAATACACTAGAGTTGATTGGCCAAAGCGTTAGGGTTAGGGTTACTATGTTGAGGTTTTAAAGGAGTTCAGCAAGAGATTCCTTCGAAAGGGGCCAGCACTCTTCAAATTAGGTCAGTGGCATTTCCAGCAGGACAATGCACCAGTCCACAACTCCATCCTTGTCACAGACTATTTGACCAAGATTGGCATCAACATAGTTCCCTACCCTCCCAATATTCCATTTCAATGAGTGCAAACAAATGACTGATGTTTAATTGTTACTGCTACATAGCAATACTTGAAATCTTTTAACTTTGTGCAAACAAATTATTGATAGTAAATAGATTTATCTATATTCGATAGAAATACTTGAAACCATTTAACTCTATTCAAAAAAATATGAGCTGAGGCTCCTTTTAAGAATATTATAAAGAAAATGTGTTTCCAAATTATATATATATATATATATATATATATATATATATATATATATATATATATATATATATATATAAACAGGATTTGATATTAAATAACCTACAAGGGTTAATATGCCATAAAACCCAACCAACCAAATTAAAATGTGGTCATCTGTCATATTAAAATGAAGTCATATTCTTACATTTACAGATGATGTCAAAGGAGAAGAGTGGTTGGATATCCGTTATCAATTCAATTTCATTCTGAGCTTTCATTTCATTAATTAATGAATTAAAAAAATGATATCCACATCTATTAGATCAGACATGGACAACATTTTTCATGCAGGTTGTAAGCATCCGTCTTAGAAATAGGAAAAAGTTGATTTTTTTCTTTTTGGTAAAATGATCTTTTCTATTAAAATTGAAATCTTCATATAATATTATCAATGATATCAATGTGATTAACACACACTGCTGTGATGATACATTTCAGAATAATTAAAAGAAAAAAATGAATGCTTAAAAAATCAATGTATTCAATATGAAAATAGTCTGTGTATCAAAGAAAAAATTGAATATTTTCATAATCCATGAATCAAAATTTTAGCTAAATTTTTTTCTTTAAATTACAGGTGCATATTTAACGATTCGACAACTGAATAATTTCATTTGTCACTTTTAAATTGAAAGATAAAGTTCAAATAAAAATACATAATAAAAATGTATATAAATGTAGACAAATTGGATTTTTTTAATTTATTCATTTAATGATCCAAAAAAAGTGAACAAATGAGAAGGAAATGAGACAAATAGAATTTTAATAAATGTTATTTTCCTGGTAAAATTAGGTGGGCCATTCAGAAAATACAGCTGGCCACAGTTTTACTATGACTGTGCTTGATTGTCTACTGCTAACAAGAAAATGAATTGGGATGGACTTGACCAGTTTATAAATAAAAATGAAGAAAATGCATTTAAAACATATGCTAACAATAGAGGTACACTAGTTACAAAGTTTATGGGTCAATTCTATGATAACAACTTAAGTATAAGATAGGAATATATTTTTTTTTTTGTTTAATAGACTTTGGTCTTTCAAACTCAAAATAGTGTAGAGAGAAAAGTGCAATGGTTATTCTCTGTGACAACTAGGTAAACAGTTGGACATTACTCTTAATAAGTTTAATTATTTGTATATGAATCTTAAACTGCATACAAACAATTGGACAAAAGAATTGACTAACAGTGTGAATAGTGTTGCCAAAATGTCTTCAAAGAAACATTTGGCATAAATGTATATATTTGGAAAGGCAATGAATTTTCTTTCAACATTTTAGTAGAACATAAGCAATAAAAACAGAAGTAGAAAAATCACTGAGTAAATCTGTATTCAGAGAATTAAAAAAGAAAAGTAATACTTTTCCTTATTGACTGTATTGTTCCGTGTTCTATTGAATTTACACACAACCTCCTGCTACAGGTTAAATAGTACCACTACTGTTCTTCTACAATGATAGCTTTGACCTTAAATAACCCACAAAGGTTGATATGCCATTAAACAACAAAAGTGTGTATATATATATATATATATATATATATATATATATATATATATATAATTCTATTAGGATCCTTTCAAGTTTCCCGACAAGTGTTTTGGCTTTAGACTGGAGTTGATAGATGAATTTACTGAAATTGAAGTACTTTTGGACCCTTCATAGGCCATCATCAGGGGTTGTTTGCTATGGTAAAGATTGTTTTTTTTAAAGTTTTTTTAACATCGCAAAAATTATGTAAATGTATAGTTGAATTAAAAAAACAGTCTTTACACATCTTTTCAATCATGAAAATTTTCACATCAAGGGATACTTTTTCTAGAATACTATTTTAAATTTAATCCACAAAAAGGAATTGTAATGCAAAAAACATTTCTAAGCTTCTTTTTATTGTAAGGACATATTCTTAATTCTTGGCTTCTTTTTTATTGTAAGGACATATTCTTAATTCTTTGCTTCTTTTTTATTGTAAGGACACATTTTTATGTCTTAGCTTCTTTTTATAGAACCAACCTATACATTTCTAGAGGGTAAAAAAGAAAAAGATAACAAATATTAAATGAAAGCATTGTTTATCAATAACTCAAAAACTGCTTTTTAAATGCATACTTTTCATATTTCTTAGAAGAAAATATAATAATTTTCAATCAGTGTAACTGAAAAGCAATTTAAAAAAAGAAACAAATTATTCATAGAATAAATGAATATTTTCGTTTGAATTAATATGCAAAATTTTCCACCTAAAAATGAGGACACATTTTTAATTCTTAGTTTCATTTTATTGTGACATTTTTATAGGACAAAAAAGAAAATAAATCAAATGAATAGATTTTCCCTCACTGTTACACAACAAGCAATTAAGAACTGAGTTTAAATTTTGTCATATTTAAAAAAAAATGTCTCTAAAAAAATAAAATTATAACAATTTAGGGAGAGTTTAGGGTGACATTATTAAATTAACATTTTAAATGTAAATTTAAAAATTCCTAAAATAAAAGAATATTGTAATATGTGAATTCTTAGATTCTTTTATCATCAAATATTTGGAGGGTAAAAAGAAATATAAATTAAAACTTTTTCTTCTTTTTTGAAAATTATAAACTAAAAAATTGTTCTGTAACTAACCAGTAATTATAAAAAAATAAAAATTCATTGAAGACCAAAAAAAAAAGCATGAAAATGTTTTGAACATTACATTAGTTCAGGATTACATATTTTATATATCATTTTAAATATAAAATAAAAAAAGAATTAAAAAAAAACAATTCATAAAATAAAAGAATACTTTTTATTGAATTAATTGGCAAAATCTTTCAGTCACAAATAAGGGCACATTTTTCATTCTTACTTTACTCCTCTATTCCCCCTTTCCATCTCACTAGTATTCATTAACTACTTACAGTCTGATCATGGACTGGGTACTTCTGTAGTGTATATATATATATATATTATATTTATATATATATATATATATATATATATATATATATATATATATATATAAATTCATGAATATATATATATACATACATCTAAATATACACACATATATATTCATATGGATATATATATATATATATATATATATATATATATATATATATATAATAAATATACTCACACACACACGCACACGCACACACACACACACACACACACATCTATATATATATATATATATATATTTTTTTGCGCTAGATTAAAAGAATAAATATCATAAACTAAAGTTATGTATTGCGCATATAAATATATCCTGAATATTTTGTCAACTTAGATTAATGCCACTTTTAGTCTAAAAACG